>LPNX011199949.1:307835-329507 GCA_001517045.1 Pseudotsuga menziesii
GACGTTTGAACCGTGCCAAAATTTTATATATATGGGGATGGGTTATATACCACATAATACCTATTCCACTTATAAATTATGTGATGGGTATTATACCAAATAATAGAACCGTGCCAAAATTTTATATATATATATGGAGATGGGTTGTGCCACATAATACCTATTCCACTTGTAAATTATAACCAAATAATAAAACCGAGCCAAAATTTTATATATAGTGATGGGTTATGCCACATAATACCTATTCCACTTATAAATTATGTGATAGGTTTATACCAAATAATAACCATCCCACTTTTAGAAGCAAAGTGCACCCTCTAGTATAAACTAGGATATTCTTCCAAATTATTAACCACACTAGATTACAATATATGCTTAGAAACTAGCATCTTAATCATTCAAAACGTTACTTTAAATTCCACTATCCTTATGTAATGGATTGATGTGGAACATCACGTGTTCAATTACAAGTTTTATAATTTTCTTTTAAATTATAACATGTTAGAGGAGAAAAGAGGTACCAATGGGTAGGATAAACTATTCTCACAACAATGATATTAATTTATAGTCTTATAAGCTATTATTTCTCATTTCCTATTTATGCTAGTCTATAAAGAAACTTGCATATTTTTATAACATAAGTCAAGAATATTACTAGAAGTATGTAAGGAAGCTTGAATATGCTTGGTTTATGCTACATTGCAATAACCTATATCGTATTTAAATGGACATTTTTTAATTCATTTTTGTTTTAATTTCTTTCAAATTGTAATTATATTTGTTTTATCATATATTTTTATAGCAAAATTATCCTAATGCTATATATTTCCAATCTCTTCTTAGGAGGCAGGTACTAAGCAACTTTGTTGCTTATTCCACTTGTTTAACTATGTGATGTTCATTTAAATTTTATAATTTTGAATTAACAAAAAGAAATGTTTATTTATAAATATAATTCCTCACATGCACTTTCAACGGCTCGTACTTATGGTATTTTATAAATTTGAAATAGCAAAAAGAAATATTTATTTATAAATATAATTATTCATATGCACTTTCAACGGCTCGTACTTATGGTATTCTGGCAAGTATAGTTATTGCTTCTAGGGATGGCTGTGAATTATCTTGAGTGAGAGCTCCTATCCTGAATCTTGTTTGTCACTTGCTTTGTGTTTTTTTCTTATTTAGGATTGAAGTGGAGGAGAGTGTGGATGTTGGCTTGGTGTAGAGAAATTTTGGATGGGTTTTCATTTTTTTATGAAGTTGGGATTGTAGGTTTTTTTCGGAATTGTCGAGAGCCATTTCTGAGAATGCAAGGTGTACGTGTATGTGTTGGTTTTGGGCTTGGTCAGGCCTCTATCCTCTGCAATGGGTGGACTTTTTTCGACCATTTCTTTTATGTTTGATGATAGGGAACACGACAAATGTTGGGTTTGTTTGCAATGTCTTTAGTGCTTGTTCTGAGTTGGTTTACCCTCAATGGACTGTTGGTGCAACAAATGCAACGATGTTGTCTTGGAGAGGGGCTTTATGTGGGGTTCGTATTGATATTTCCAACCTCAAGAAAATGACGGGGACACTAGATGATCGGTTTGAAGGTATGGTGGTTTCTTTGAGGATGATTTCTTACCACAATTCCATGTTGGACATGTGAATTGATGACATTGAGAACAACCTTCGAGAGCAAAGAGGTCAAATTGAATGGCTAAGGGAAGACATGGATAAATTGTTTAGCTTGAATTAGGAAAGCCATAACCATAACAACTATCGTGCCCTGAGGGATATGGAGGAGGATTTAGACCAATAGCCCGTCATTGACCACTTAAAATCGGAATCCTCCAGGCATGATTAAGAATACTCATGTTTAGTTTGATGTCTTAATTCTGCTTATATCATAACGGTTTTCCAGTCGTTTGCTTATGTTGTGGCAGTATGTGCACATTTACAGCACTAGATACTATGTAAGTACTGGAGGTTTTTTTTTATATTTAGGATAGCAGCAAGGAAATTTTGGTTATTAAAGATTCCTTCAATTCTCCCTACAGTAGCTAGGTGAATTTTTTCTCTGTAATTTCTCAGCTGGTTTTCCAAACTTTTTAATGCAAAACCATTAGTAACCCATTTATGTTTAAAAAAATTGTGTGTGTGTGTGTGAAATGACCTTTTGGTCTTTTTGGAAGCTTTGTGATGTCTTTTTAAGCTCTCTGACATCATATTACTTTAGAAAAATATTTACAACAGTCAAATGATTGGTCTTCCTTGAGGGAAATTAGGCTAGCCATTGGAATTTGCCACCAAATGTCTCCAAGGGTCCATGAAAAACATAACTATGACAACTCTAAACCCTGATACATACGAGAATTTAGCCATTAAGGTAGGCAAAAAAACTAAGAGCATGCATCATCTTTATTGGATAAAAGGGTATGAACCAAACAACCATCCTAAGCATCATCAGGAATTGAGATAACATGCACCTCTAAAGAAGGAGGGGGATTGTTGGAATGCCCTTCAACAATCTTAGGCTTGAACACCATACCAGTAGTTATCTTGGCCAAGGTGTTGATTCAATTTTCCAACTCCTTCACCGCTGAGGCTATGAGGTCCAGTTTGAGGTTTAGCTTTTGAATTTGCCCCTTGTTCCACACTTGGCTTCTTCCATCTTCCTTGGAAGCTCTATTTTCTCTCTTGGATGTCCATAAACACCTTCCCTAAGAGATTTTTAATGTGCTAGTACAACAACATAGTCTTGGCATGTTTTGTATCCCGCGACCGCGAGGAACCAATGTCTTGGACCCAAGATTATATATCCACCTGTGAATCCTCTACTTCCAATTGCAATCATTCATGTTTGACTCTATGCTCTATAGCGCCTAATACTTGTTTAGTTTTAGTAGAGACAACTTAGAAAAAGACCTCTTTAGTCTCCACAATTTTATGTTGAACCCGATGCATATGTGAACATTGTTGCCCACACCCAGCACTATTGTATTTCCTTAGTCCATGACTCGAAAATATGCATGTTCAATACCACCACCATCCCAAATTGGTTGCAAGTGTGGTTGCGTGATGGCATGCTTCACAATTCAGAGAGCTTCCACCAATAACATAATGATCTAGAACCATGGTTGCTCACTGTAAATACAAAGCCCAAACCAGAACAACACCATTGAAGAACATAGGCAAGTAAAACCCATCATTCCCAAGAACCATCTCAAATCTATGCAGGTGTGTCATCATCTCAACATTTGCCCCCATCTTATCCATCAACCGATTGCTATAATGAGATGATCCTTCATACTTCTCTACATAATAACTCTGTAAACCATCCTGACCTCATGCTCCTCTTTCCACCTACGGCTCTAGTACGAATGTCGGTTGTTCGTTCACAACTAGGGTTGTTTCATGAGGGGAGGGCCTGAACCGTATCTCATGTACCTAGCCACTTGGCCCATACACCCTTCCAGACATCCCTTTCTTACAGAGCGGAGTGGGGTAGGTGGTCATGTCACTATTGAACAATCAGATCTAAGAGGAAGCTTTGCGATGTTATTTTTTCATGTAATTTTAATTTAAATCTTGAAATTTTATGAGTGTTATTTAAAGTTTACGATAAATATTTGTAAATTAATATAAGTATATTTTTAATGATTAAGTAATTTTTAATGAATTAAGTAATTAATTTTTCAAGTTAGTTTTTTTTTAATTGACTTGTCTTATAAATAAATATTTGTATTAAGATTTTTTCATATATATAATAAGTTGTATATACATTTAGTTAAGGATTTATGTAAGATCTCTATACAATGACACTTATGCATGTGTTGATATACAATGTAAAATATACATTAACACGCATAATTTTGAGTGTATGTGTTATACATCCTAGAGTATATATACAAATGTATATCAAATAGTATACATCATTGCATGGTGCTTACTATGGCAATACTCAATGTCTAGATGTACTTAGTTGCATGCACATCTAATATGACACTCGGAGCTCATTCATGTTGTCATCAAGTATTTGATCATAATGCTTATATATCTATTATTATTCCATGTACTCATGTTCTTAATATTTCAGTGAAATAAAATTGTCATGCATCTTTTGTGTGGAGTTGCTCAATTTAGTGATAGGAAAATTCATTGGGATATGGATGAAAGAGAGAGACTCGGTAAGATGGATCAAGAGTACCTGGAATCCTAAAGGAAACTATGATCTGCACTTGGTATCCAAGGGTTTCTTCACAATCGTCTTCTTCTTACAAGAATATTGTGATTGGATCCTCGAAGGGGGCACTTATTTCTTCTTCTCAGCAGGTCTTTTCCTAAGGCCGTGGAAAGAGAGATTCAACCCTAAAAAAAAGACATGAGGGTGGCCCTGGTGTGGATTCGACTGTATTCCCTACCATGCAAATACTGGGATCTTGAAATCCTTCAAGATATAGGGAACACTTTGGGGAAATTCGTTAAGATAGCATAATGAACCAAACAATAGAGGTACACTGCTTTTTTTTGTATCTATGTATACATGGACCTATAGAAAGAACTACCTGAAGCCATTAGCTTGAAGTGGGACTATGAGAAATTGATGCAACCAATTGACTACGAACACATTCCATTTAGATGCATACAATTCCATGATTATGGGCATTATAGTTGAAACTTCCCAAAGAATTCCCAACAACCCCAGTCAACCCAGCAAACGCAGGGAAAGATGGCGGATCAAGAGGGATTTATTTGGATATGTAGTAAGAAGAATCCTAGATCGGGTCCCCATCAACACTAAGGCAAGGGTCACAAGCGGGGAGGCCCATTCACCAGCAATCACTTTGAGATATTGGTGGAGAGAGAGGAGGAAGATAACCTTGAGGGGAAGGCATAAACCCCGACACCTAAAGAGGATAGAGAGGAATCAAAGGAAAGCAAGGAGAAGGAGCTAGAAGAACAAATAGAATCCATGGAAGAAGATGGAGCTGAGGACATGTAACTAGGGCAGTTAGATATATATGAGATAGAGAAGGAGTGCAAAAAAAGGGGGAAGGGATATGTGTCACGAAGGCAACTGGAGATCCTTCAAGAAGCAATCATTAAGACCAGGGAAAGGAGACAACTCAGGATAGCAGCGGACCCACAAAAGGGAAGTAAGAGAAAGTAAACAGAGGATGACATGAAGAGAGGAAGAAAGACAAATAAACTGAGGATCACATAGATAGGGGTCAAAATCATTGAATCATGCCAATATCCTACGATAGTAGAATCCTTCTCTGAAGTCAATAGAGTGAACCAATGAAGATAATATCATGGAATATAAGGGGATGCAATCATCCAAGGAAAATCAAAAGCATGGAAAACAAGATAAAAAAGGAGAGGTCCGATATCCTTTTTTCTTCAGGAGACAAAGTGTAAGTTTGAAACTCTTGATAAGGTAGGACAGAGGATTTGGAAAGGATCTAAGATAATGGCAATAGATTCCATCAGGATGGAAGGAGTTATGGTGATCCTATGGGACCTTGACTCAATATTCCAAACTGATTGGATGGCGGACTGCTTCTCCCTATCATCAAACTTCACGGTTATGGAATCAGGAGTAAGAAGAATTCCATCAAACATATATGTCCCGAGTGCTTTCCCCCAGAAACCAGCATTTCTAGAAGTCTTGAGATGGCTAAAATAAAAAATTGGGGAGAACTCATGGATAATGGTTGGGGATTTCAATCTGATAACATCCCTGGGAGAAAAGAAGGTGGGAGGAGGAAACTGGATAGATTCCAAGAATCCTTTAGAGTCTTCATTGAATGAAGTCAACTCGTTGACATGGAGACAGGAAACGGATGGTTCACATGGAATAACTGACGAGGAGGGAACATCATGTGGCCTCTAGAATAAACATATTTTTAGTTTCGAAAGACATCACCAGAGAAGCAGGAGAAATGTTGTCCAGTGTTTTCCCAGCAGCCAGATTGAATCACTGGCCGATATGCCTCCAATGGGATTGGTATGACCATCCAATCAGAAAACCATTCAGATTTGAATGGTTTTGGATCAAATACAAATATTTTGACACCTTGGTCCGAAAGCGATGGTAGGAGATGGTCCCCCCTATGGGGATTGGGATGTACCAATTCGAGCATAACTTGAAGGCCCTTAAAGCAAGGATACACATGTGGAACAAAGAAGACTTTGGAAACATTTTTCAGGACAAAGAGAGACTAACAAAGATTTTGGAAGAAATGCAAAGAAAAGGTATGGAGGAAGGGCATGATGAAGACCTTATGAAAAAGGAGAAAGATATTCTCATCCAACTAGCGTCTAGGGAACGACATGAAGAAATATTTTCAAAGCAAAAGTCAAGAAACCAATGGCTACACGAAGGAGAACACAACACCAAATTATTTCACAACATGGTGATTCAAAATAGACATAGGTCTAAAATTCATAAATTAAGGAAGGATCATGGGGGACAAGAAAAAACCAGAGTGAAAATTGAGGAAGAATTGGTTCATCATTTCATAAATGTCATGACAGAGGACCAAGTAGACAGGAATCAACATGTCAGAAAAATCACCAGGTACATCCCGAGGGTGGTCACTCAGGAACACAATGAGATTCTGAAAAAGCCCATAGAAATACAGAAGGTTGAGGAGGAAATTAACCAAATGACGCTTGGGAAAGTGCCACTCATAGATGGCTTCATGGAAAACTTCCTTCACTACTTCTGGGATCTAATAAAACAAGAAGTATGGGAAATTATGGAAGAATCGTATCAATATCAAGGAATACTGAGGGCCTTCAATGAAACATTCTTGACCCTCATACCTAAGTCAGAGGGAGAAGACATACCAGAAAATTTTAGACATATATCACTGTGTAATGTCATATACAAAATAATATCGAAAGTAATAGCCAACAGATTGAAACCAATTCTCCCCAATATGATCGCCTCAGAGAAATCAGGTTTTGTTGAAGATAGACAAATATTAAACGAAATCAACCTAGTTCATGAAGCCATTCATTCCCTGAAAATCACCAAAAATCCGTTATGATGGTGAAATTTCATATAGCCAAATCCTATGACAAATTGAGGCAGCAGTATATGAGAGGCATAATGGGAGAAATTTTCTTCAGAGGAAAGTGGATGGAATGGATCATGCATATGGTCATAACCACTTTCTACTCTATCTTTCTGAATGGCTCACCTACTCAAACTATGAACACGACTCGAGGAATTCAACAAGGGTACCCCCTCTCCCCCTTTCTATTCATTATAATGGCAAAAGGGCTCAACAAGATAATTTGAGCCCATACTTCTAGAGGGTAAATCAAGGGATTAAATATTAATAGGGGGGTGGATAAGGAGATGCACCAACAATTCATGGATGACACTATGTTAATGGGGCACCCTTCATTGCAAGGACCAAGGGCTTTCAAGAGATCTTTGACGTTGTTTTCCAAATCCTCGGGGTGCGATGTCAACCCTAAGAAATCCCAAGTTTTTTTCTTCAACACCCCAAATATTACTCAAAGGAACATAATTTGGATCATAGGTTTCTCGGTGGGCTCCTTCCCATCAAAATACTTGGGAGCACCTTTAGCAGAAGGGACTATCAGGAAATTCTCATGGCATGATTTGATCGACAAAATGAGCAGGAACCTCTCGGGATGGACTTTAAGACCTTTAAAATTCCCAAGAAGACTAGTCTTAGTCAAGGAGGTATTGCAGGCAATGCTGATCTATCTTTCCTCAACCCAAGCGGCTCCGAAGGCGGTCATCAAGGAGATTCACAACCTTCAGTGGAACTTTCTATGGGGGGGAAGGAGGAGAAAGATAAGTTTTCTCTGGTCGGATGGAACAAAGTCTATCAGCCAAAAGACAAGGAGGGTTTTGGAATTAGGGACCCGAAAGTGGTAAGTGGAGCCCTTGGCGCAAAAATATGGCATAGGTGGTGTAGTCAAACCACTGAGCCATGGACTAAATTGTGGTGCATGAATTATGCCCTAGAAATGCCAATTTGTGACCTAATCCACTTCAACTAAGAGAAACTAGGATTGTGTGTCTGGATGAACCCTCAGAGTAACAAAAAGTTGGTGCAAGATCACAATTTTTGGGAAATAAGAGATGGCCAGAATGGGAATTTTTGGGATGATTCATGGAACCAGTTTCCAAAAATTAGGGACAAACCTAGGTGGCAAGCCATAAGAGAAAGAGGAATTAAAGAAGGAAAAACCAAAGTTAGACAGTTTTGGGAAGCAACGAATTCCACCAGGGATTATAGGAAATGGAAAGAGCTGAATTGGTGGGATCAGATAACAAATACTGAAGAGACCTAAGATCTCAGGGATATGCTCAATGAGAGATGTGTTTGAAGACAGGAAGGCACGGACAAGCTCAGGTGGGGATATCTACCAAAGGGATTTTTCAACATCAAGGAGGCATACAACATCAATACTAGAAGCAAGGAAGAGTGGGACGAGATATGGAGGAAATTTTGGACCATGAACCCGTGGCCGAAAGAAACCACTTTCAACTGGCTGGTTTTGAAACGAAGAATTTTGACATGGGACAACCTCAAAAAGAGAGGTCTGCAAGGCCCCACACAATACCCCATTTGTCTCCATGAAGAGGAGAGGATGAATCACCTCCTTTATGAGTTCCCCTTTGCTTCCTCCCTTTTGGATCGAGGACCGATCATTTTCCACATAAGTGAAAAAGTTAGGGGGCAACTAGATCAGTCCCTCAAAGAATGGAAGATGAAAGCAATCAAAAACCTGATTCTAGGAATGGCATATACGTTGTTTCCAGGAATGCTATTATGGGTTTTATAGAAGGAGAGGAACAATAGAATATTTCAGGACAAGAGATCCACTGAAGAGGAATTCTGGAAGCGATTAGTCCACAATATACAAGAGATGGTTAGAAATAAGAAATGTGGGGAAAGGGACAAGGATTTCTCAGAGATGGAAGGCTGCATAGCTGAAGGATGGGGTATTGACAAGAGTGACTTAGAAGTATTATGAATGAGAAATCTAGTGTGCCAACCTTTCATCCCAAACTCTTAGTCCCCACCGCTGACAGGATTGTATAAGCTAAACTTCGATGGTGCCTCGCAAGCAAACCTTGGCTCATCATGATATAGGGGCATCTGCATGGATGATGAAGGGGAGATCATGATTGTATATTATGGATCAATTGGATTCAAAACAAACAAATCTACCAATCTTGAAGGTCTTTTTTAGGGGCTCAGGATGGTCTCTAAAGCGGTATGGTTAACGGTGACAATAGAGGGTGATTTCTGCGTCATCATCCAAATGGCAAGGAAATTATCCACTGAGAAGAGAGTTGAAAAAATTTCCACCAACTGGCGATTGATAAGAATGTTGGAGACTCTGTACGGTCTCCTAACCACTACTCATGCCGTGCATTTCGGCCACGTTAGGAGGGGTGCTAAAAAAGTCGCCGACCTGATGGCCAATGTAGGGGTAGGAGGAGGACAGGTCCACCGAGAAGAACAATTGCAAGACTTCGAAGGAGAGAAATGGATAGATCAATGGCGACACCTAGAGGGCCTAGATCACGTGGAAACGAGACATGTGGAAGGGGTTGAATAGGTGACACATGGCCACATCATTTGGAAGTAAGAGGATGGGACAAATGTATCGCACATCCCACAATAACCATCATGATTGGATAGGGAAGGGACTGCCCACTTTCGTCTAGGATATGGAAGAGTACGATGACCAACACTCTGATATATTCAAGGAGGATATGATCCAACCCCCACATCAGGAGAAGAGGATTTCTATCATGAAGAATACCAGGAATAGTACTACTGAAGCTAGCAAAAAAAAGGACAGGACATGAGGAGTTATGAGCCATCCGACTATAGTAATTATGGATTCACTTGCTATAATTCAGAGTGATAGTCGAGACTTTGCAACCCAAATTCTCCACAGCTTCACCAAGGTTGTTTCCTTTAATTCCAGAGAGTCCTCGTTGGATGCTAGTAGTTACTGGTCTATTTTTCTAGCTCTTTCAAGGCAATTTCTGTTGAGTTCAAAGATGGCGTCGAGGAAGCAAGGTTGCGTTGAAGCTAAAACACCCTCAAGAGCTAGAGGGCGGTGGGGAAGAATGGAAGCTGGTAGTAGTGTGAGGAGAGCAAGAGGGAGAATTACCTGCAATTAGTCCCAGGCCAGGACTACGACTGTATTTTACTGATATCACATCCCAATGGTTTCCCGCGAGGAGATTAATGCCACTGAGAAGGAACTATGGAAGGAGGTTCAAACAATTCCCATGGAAGAAATCCATGAGGAAGTTGAAGAATGGGTTATGGACCCATGCACCACTGCAGTAATTTCCTCTGCATATGATAGGATGATGATGTTCTACTAGGTGATGAAAAACCTTGTGTCCCATGTGGCCATGGAGGGAGGTAGCAAAAGACAAGGGGACCAGGAGTCGGTGCAAGCATGGAAGGAGCACCACAAGGATTGTCTCCTGATGCACCAAAAGGTGGACTTAATCGCCACAAATCTGGTTTTGCAGTTCTACGCTCCCCCCCCCCCCTCAGTTTGGTACCATTGGAGACATCAGTTGGAAGCTGGAGAAGGACCACGAAACGAGAGTTCAAAAGGTTGTGGAGATGGGAAAGAGGGGCAAAGGCTGCGATGAGGGCGACAATGTCTGTGGACAATCTCCTGGCTTATTCTAGTGCTGATAACGAACTTCTTTCTGTTTATTTTCATTTCTAGGATGATAGTTCAAGATAGGTGTTAGTTCAGTTAAAGAAGGGCTTGGTAAATTTTTGAATCCTATCTAGTGTAGAAGAAGCATGGAATGATGTTTTTATGTATATAAAGGGATGATCTGAAACTCTGTATGAGAGATATGTAACATGCTTCTAGTATTAATATGGTCCTTTTTATTTAAAAAAAAAAATCTCTTGCAACATAATATTATGTTTCAACAATAAAAATAAAGTTTGAAGAAATTATGCAAGATTACAAATTTCATGTTTGTGTATTTTTTAAATTGTTTATATATGGATAAGTTTGATCTCCTTAGCATATTCGTGATAGATTATGAGATTGAATTTATTTCTATAATAAAAATGAAGTTTTAAGAAAGTATGCAAGATTGCAAATTTTATGTTTTTGTATTTTTTAAAATATGTATATATGGATAAGTATGATCTAGTTCAATCTTTGATAGATTCATGATAGATCCTTAGTTCAGATGAATGTTTGCTAAATTTATGATATTGAGTTTATAATAGTTTTATTAAATGTTAATATTCAGTTGAGATCAACTTACATGTTACAAAAATTGTTAATATTTATTTCCATATTATAATGATGGTCATAATTGACAAGCATAGCTTACAATATTTTTCATGAGCAGTGAGAATATTCATGTAATCATAAACCTAGTCTAAGAAAATGACTTGAAAATCTACATAAAAATTTAAGCAATGGCCTTGGCATGCTTGGCTTTATCGCCACTTGAACCAACTATTACCTCATGTGAACCAGTTTATTGATCCTACAGGTTACAAGTAAAATAGTTGATATCAATTGTTGTTAGCAGATGTGTCATTCAAAATTAGTGAAATCCAAATTTGTGCTCCACGTAGTATCTATTTTTAGTTTGTTTATGAATATACACAAAATATAAAAAAAGGGGGATTTTAGTTGGATCTTTTTGTAGGCATTGTTCTTGTCTCAATGTTTTTTTTTTCATATAAAAAAATCATAACCTTTTATTAAGAAAAAATATTATAGTGTTCATATATTCATGAAGAACATCTTAATGTATATATACCCATTGTTAGGGATTTGGATTTTCTTAACATCAATTCAAGCCTCTTTCCCCAATTTGACTTTCGGTGTTTGTAGCAAACCTAATCTCCTCTTTACCTTCTTGGAAGATGGGGTAATTTTTTTTAAAATACTTTTAATCCTTTCTTCTAGCATATTTATTCATATTAATATAATGTAACATATGGGTTAACATAATTATCTTTACATATATTGAACATGTATAAATAGCATTCACTTTAATTACTACTCTACAACCTTTTTCATTCAATACTAATTACCTCGTCTCAACCATTATCCTAAGGTAGTTTTTATAAATAAATGCAAGTAATTTGCGTGTAAGATTTCAAATCTTCACACTTATCATCATGAAATACCCCTACCGTCCTTATGAAACTCATGAAGAATATAATGGATAAGCCAATCCTTTAATCAATAGAGTAATTAACTACAGACACATAAGGTGATCAACATAATAAATAAGACTCACATCCATGATGATGACATAACACAACTTTATCCAACCTCATAGTCAAGACAAAGCGGAGATGAAACACAAAAGGTGCAACATGAGAAAGACACCGAAATAAGTGGTTCACCTCAATCTTGGGGATACATCCACCAAAATTATTAATCTTTTAATTATTTATCAACAATAAGGGTTACAATCATACAACACATATGCTGCAATTATTTACCTTTTTTATAAGGTATCTTTCATAGGGAACATCCTCAATTTGCTAACCAAGCTCATTACAAGGCCTTTCTTTTAGAAATAGAAAATACCATCTTGAATAATTCAACATCTTTTCACCTTAACTATCCAAAGTGAAAAATTATAAAATACTAAAAATTATAAACTTACTAGGCTTCCATCACTTCTTACTTAGAATATATATATATATATATATTTTTTAAGTCGATATTTAATTTATATTTTTCATTTTTTTATTTATTTTTTATTTTTTTATTTATGTCTGCTAGCATAACATGACTAATGTGACAGGATCTCCCCCATACTGGGTTGGAGAGCACTTCGCTTCTTTTAGTGCAATTACACATAAACTTAAATAAAATATATAAAAAAATTAAACTAGCATAGATCCATTTTAAACCCAGATCTATCAGGTATCCAGAGGAATCCAAATGGTAAAAAAATGTACACCTCAAGAAATTGGATTCCTCTTGGTTTTGATAGATCCGGGTTCAAAATGTATCTGTGTTGGTACTCATTGCACCAAGAGAAGCAAGGTGTTATCCAACCTGGTATGGAGGAGATCTAGTCACGTTAGTCACGTTATGCTAGCCAACATAAATAAAAAAATATTTTAAAAAAATGAAAAATATAAATTACATATAGACTTAAATAAAATATATAAAAAATTAAACTAGCATAGATCCATTTTTAACTCGAATCTATCAAGTAACAAGAGGGACCAAAATGGTAAAAAATGTACATCTCAAGAAACTGGATTCCTCTTGGTGCTTGATAGATCCGGGTTTAAAATGGATCTATGGTAGTTTATGTATGTTGATTTTTTTATAAAATAATAGTTTTTTAAAATGTTAGGTTATAGTTTAATTTTTATTTATTTATGTTGATTTTTTTATAAAATGATTTTCATTTATTTATGTTGAAATTTTTATACAATATTTTTCATTTATTTTATTGAGAGGTGTGTGTGTGATTTTAATTTTGAAATCTGGAGGGAGCTATGGCGACATGTTGACGTCATGTTTTTCTAGATGCATTTGCTCATTGATTTGCATTTAAATTGATAAATAGGATTTGCACTTTTTATACTTTGTTTCTTCCAATAATGGTAGAGATTTGGTCACTAGGTAGACACTTTCAACCTCGAGAAGACTTGAAGAAAACAGAGACGTAACTGGTTTGGAGGAAGCAATCAACCAACCACAAAAAGTCCTATTTGGTTGAATCCATTGCAGCAATTTTCAAGCTCTTGGAAGGTAGTTGCAAGTCTATATACACAATTATCTAGTTTCATATTAAGCATGAAAAAATGGATCTAACCTCTTCCTCTTCCATAGTGTAGGTGTTTGTTATTGATAGCTCTAGTTTGTCCGTATGCATGTTGATGGCCTTTACACTCACCTTAGAAATGAAGACCAGTTGAAAGCATATGAATCGAGAGTAAGCTACTAAGTTATTCAACCTTGAACCTTGCAAATTAAGTCAATCTTTTTGCAACATAAGTATTTCATGCAAACCTTCTAGGGTTGTTTTCTATTTATGTTAAAAAAACAATTCATAATAACAATAGGGTTATAGTGAACCTCTCAAGGTAGAAACTTAGAGAGGAATGATGAAGAAGATATTGAAACAACAACTTCAACAAAATATTTATCGACAATCTGCAGTTGGAGGTGAGGCAATATAAGTCATGAAACTGTGCAATAAACTAGTAGTTGTAATCAATCACCAGTGTCATGAAGGCGATGAGCTCAATTGAATTAAAGGAGGTGAGACTGTATAATATATGTTATAAACCGATTATATATTATTTATGTTGACTATATTATATGCTTTCAAATATAATATATTTTAAATGTTTTGTTAATATTATAGAGACGTCTCTCTCAAATATAATATGTTTTAATTAAATTTTTTGTTATTATTATAGGGCTACAGTCTGCTCATAAATTAGCTTTGGACCCATAACCACCAAGGATATGCAATTTGCAAGCACATAAGGAAACACCTGGATTAAAGCACCAAAAGTCATATATCAAAAAATTTTGATGCATGAGAATAATCATGGCATAGGAAATTAATATTAAAAATTATTAAATCATTTATCATAAAAATATTATTACATCGTAAGGTGTTTCAACAAGTGGGAGTCTACTCCCCAAAGTTAATGCTTTTTTTGTTTTTTAACCGTCGATATTTTCGTCTGACGATTCAGATAATCGCCATCGTTGATTAGTTACCTGCAACTGCACATGTCCCATCACCATAAAAGAACGCCGTATTGTTGGAGGCGCAGCAACAATGGCAGATCGCAGAGCAGATTAGGCATTATTGTAACCCTCTTCGCGTGAATGTCGCACAGATTGTTATCTTCGAAGAGGCCAACGAGGTATGCCTCTGCTGCTTCTTGCAGTGCAGCCACTGCTGATGACTAGAATCTCAAGTCCGTCTTGAAGTCCTGAGCAATCTCCCTTACGAGCCTCTGGAAGGGCAGCTTTCTTATCAGCAGCTCTGTTCTCTTCTGGCATTTTCGGATTTCACGAAGGGCAATGGTTCTGAGCCTAAACCTGTGGGGCTTCTTCACTCCACCGGTGGCAGGTGCAGATTTTTTGGCTGCCTTGGTCGCCAGCTGCTTCCGTGGGGCCTTACCCCCTGTTGATTTACGGGCAGTTTGCTTTGTTTGGGCCATCTCTCCTTCAGACCTGCTCTAATCTACAGTGCGAATTCAACAAACCATGAGAAACGATGAATGGCTTTGGAAGGTACCATTGGCATTTTTAAACACCCTAAAACATTTGATTTCTCCTTCAAATTGCAGCACATCTCATCTCTACCGTCCTTTCTTTACCCTTAATCAACGGTCTACTGGAACTTCCTTCCACCACTGAGCAAACAAGCCAGACATGCTTGGTTGGTTGATGTGGGGAATTTTTCCTGCCATCTGCACAAAATTGAATTTATAAGATAACTGCAAATCACCTCATAGTAAGCATATTCATGGTGTGCTTCTATGCTACGATAGTGGGTTTTTTCATGCCATCTGGGCGGCATGCAAGATGCGCTACTATTGTGTACACGAGTATATGGACACGCGTCATCGCACATGAGTTTGGGACATGCTTCTTGGTGGACGTCAACTACATGTTAAGTTAGTCTACTGGCAATCTTAGTGTGAAAATGATGCCAAAATCCCACAGTTGGGTGCCAGTATGTATCGCTCCTCTGGTGGGCCAGTTACATGCATTACTAAAGCCAGCAGGAAGTATCCATATGGTAACTCAATCTCATTCCTGTGTGCATTCATCATCGCCTCCGGTATTCTTGTGGGGGTACTTGCGACCAACATAAAGCCCTCGCCTCCGTTTCTCTATTCCCAAGCAACGTATCTCATAGCTATAACATTGAAAACGTATCAGTCCAAGCAGCTGCTCCCTATGTTGCTTGAGTTTGCTGCAGGGTAATAGATGGCTATGAGACAAATTCATCGTGCATGGATATCACGTGGAAAAGAGGAGGTGATCCAACAACCAACGATTTCACAAAAAAATGATTAGATTCTTTCAATTTCTCATAACAAGAAGTGGGATATGATGGAGGTTCTTGCCATGCGATTGCATAATACCTGTTGATCGATGTGGTAGAGAGCTGCAGTTCTTCGTGGGAATAATTCTCGTGAAAATAATTTCCCTTGGCCATATTACTGACGGATCCAGAGATGGTCGCCAAGTTCCGCACTATTGTTCCTGTTCCATAGTAATAGGTATTTTTATTTAATATGGAATGTGATTTATGTTTTTTTTATCTAAGGAATGTCAAGATTAATTTTATGGAAGTCTTCAAAATTTGAAATAAACAATTATGGAAAAGAACATAAAAAATAAATGGGAGCTGATGAATGATGGTAACACTGAAATAAACAATTATGAAAAAGAACATAAAAAATAAATGGGAGCTAATTAATGGTGGTAGCACTGTATAGATAACTCATAGATGAATGGATAATCAACACTTCATGGAAGATAACTAAAAGAATGTGAGATAAAAAAAAATATATAAAAAATAATTGATAGTTGATAAATGGATAACATGAAGAATGGTGATGATAACAGGTAGCTAGATATGGATGACTCATAGTTGAACCCTTTTAACTAGAAGATTTTTTTTTCAAAGTGTTTTCCATTCCATCGCTATCTCTCAACCATTTGATCCCTATAGGTGTGATCCTCACAGACTATAGTTGTCAATCAAGCGAACTACCAAGTTAATTAATCCAACAAGTTATAGAAAGAAACTTCATACCATAGATTCAATATTTCATCAATAGTGAAAATCCAATCCATATAAGAGGAATAGGCTTCGATCACTGCGAGGTCTCTGTCCCTCTGTGTGATCTGATTCCGATGAATGTTATGGGTTCAAATTATCCTATCTTTTTTCCTTCAATCTTTAGTGGAGATCATAAGGTAGGAGATCGGCAGATCATAGCCTCCCCACAAGATGTTTTAGATGCATCATATAATAAGAGCATCAACATAGTCAATCTTCAATAAGAGCGCCTAATCGATAGTACCACCTGCAAAAATGACCTTCCAGAACGGGTTTATTGACCAAATATTGAAATGTTTCCCCGGTCCCTGATAGGCTGTTTGACTATCAAATTCTGAATTTGTTTGATTCCATGTACATGAAACTACACTCAATTCAGGCAAAGTTTAGACAAAGTCTAAATTGAACAAGAAAATTCATGTGAACTCTATGATAACCAACCATACGGTGAAAAATGTCTATAAACTTCAAGGAGCATCAAGAAAAAATAGCATCCAGAAAAAATAATTTTTTTTTTATGAAGAGTTCTGTTACTATTAATTTAATATTTAAGTGAAACAATTAGCACTTGAGACTGATTTATGTTTATAGAATCAGACAACAATTGATAACATAGAGCTCTTAAATTCTTTGTCTGATAGCCATTGAACCTATTAAACAGTGCAGTTCCTTAATGGGGAAATTTATAGAATATATTCTCTTGTAATTTGGGTTTGGAGATATATTTCTGGCTACGCGTTTCAGCTTCTTTGCAAAGTGTGGAACATATAATCATAATGCCATAGAGCTGAAATGACAAATATGGTTTGATTGTGATATTTAGAGTGCGAATAACTCTTGTTAATTTGTATATATGAAAGATCTTTGGCTGGCTGTTTTGTTGACTTCCTATTCATTTTAAATGTCAAAAGAAAGTGTATTGTGGTTGCCGAATCCAGGGATGAACACGAAGTAAATATGTCAGAGGCACGTTGTTAGTAACTAGCCTGAATCCATCTTAAAATTGAAGAGGCTGTCATTTAAATGAGAGAAAATATGGTTTTCTTTTATTTTTTAAATTTGTATTAGTAATTACAATTTAGATTTGTATAATTTAAAATTATATTTTAATAATAAAATAGTTTGTATTATTTATATTTATTATTTTAATGATAATAAAATTTGTATAATTTAAAATTATATATTTATAATAAATTGAGTTTGTATTATTTATATTTATGATTTTAATGATATTAGGTATATAATATTTCAAAAATTTTATAAGTAAATTAAAAGTGAAGTTTTAAAGATTAGTTTAAGTGGTTATAAAGTAGAGATGAGATTTCTTCATCAAATTTGAGAAGTTTATGGATTCAAGGTTTATAATATTTTTAAGGCTAGATTTTATAAAAATAGTTATATCTAAATTTAGGTTTAATATGTATTTCAAGAAAATTTTTAAGATAGGAATATTTTTGTTAATCAATAGTAGTTATGATTTTATTTATGAAAATAAATAAATGTTTAAGATGTATGTATGGTAGCTTTATTTCTTTTATGTTATAAAATGATATAAATTTTTTATTTACTTTATATTTTTAGTAACTTATAACTCAATCTATTTTTTTTATCTTAATTTTAAAAAACAAAATTAATAAGTACAATTATGATTTATATATTGTTTTTTCAATTAAATTTCAAATTAATTTTTTTAACTACAAATTTATAACAACATAATTAATTAATATGAATATCAAATTTTTTGTATATAATATACTACACTATGTCAAAATTTTAAAATGTTGTTTTTTAAAATTGCACTACATGTTTTAAAATGTTGTTTTTTAAAATTGCAGTACATGTTTTTGCCCGCCTTGCACACACTAAATGACCTATATTGTTTTATAACAAATAATTTGATAAAGTTTCAATATGACCAAGATTTTGGATATTACACTATATCGAAATCTTCATTTACTTTACTTTTACTTTACACTGTTACTGTTACTTTCATTAATAAAAAGTAGACCCTTAAAATCAACTTTGTAAATTGTCAACCAACTAAAATCCTCCACATGAGGTCACAAAACATAAATTAGTTAGGTAGGATTGATTGGGCTAGGCATCCATTAATGCCCTTCAATCTACTTTCATTAGGTATATTTTGAAACATAGCATTGTTGACTTATAGGGTGCTTTATAAATCCTGCTATAAGCAAGTGTTAAAAGAAAACCCAGATCAGAAGTGCGTCGTGCCCAAGGAGGTTAAAGTCGAGGTATAGTTGCCCTACCCTCCCCTATGAGTCACCCAACTCGTTGTAGGGAGACGACACTATACTTGTTGTAGGCTGAAATCGTTGTAGGGATGCACGATCTACTTCTCAACAAGCTACAAATTGCTTGTTGTAATTTGCATATCAATGTTGTATTTTGCATTAACATATATGTACTCGCATCAAAACATTATAATGTAAGAGGATCAAAATGTATATGAATTCATTTGAATAGTCAAAACAATTTGAAAAAAAAAATTTAGAATTGCTTGGCTTTTATATTTGTAAACCTACTAAATTCTTAAATGAAAGGATATATGAATCAAATTATAATTTTTTCATAATATTATAAATCTTATTTTTTATTATGAATTTAATTTATCTTTTTCTAGATATATCCAACAATTTTAAGTTTTTCTTTATATTTTCTTGAGATATTTTTCAATGATGTCCATTAACCTACCCTCTTTTTTTATATTATTAGAATTTGGACAATTTTAAGTTTTTCCTTATATTTTTTGAGATATTTTTCCAATGATGTCCATTAACCTACCCTCTTTTTTTGGTGAGATTCAAAATGTTATGAATTTCATATTAATGATCCATATTTAAGGAATGTATAAATAAATTATTTATTGTTTCTTTTTATAAATTTGAAATACTTTTATTTATTTAGTGGATAGATCCATAAATTTATGCAATGTTAATTGATTGTAACATAAGAACTACAAAAACTAACAATCCATTCTCATTTGGATGAGCCAAGAATACTTTTCATGATTACTTTTGAAATGCCGATAATGTAATGGCCAATTATGTGAAGAATATAATGTCTTGTTGTATATGTCCACATCTCCTTGCTTAGCTTGCAACACGGCGTTCTTTTATTGCACCCCTAGGTACAATTGCTAGTTTAAACAAGTGAGGGAACGCAAGAAGCCAAAAAAAACTAGTGATTGTCTTGTCATGGAGTAAAGTATAGATCAACTCACTCAAGTTGTCGTACAATGACAATGCCCAGCTCGAAGAACGGAGAGATAGCGTTGACATCTCATTACCGATACATAGAGATAACAATCACTTTTGCAATTCCAAATACTTACGCTGCCACCACTGCAATAACTCTTCAAATTATAGGCCAGACAGTTTGCAGAAAAAATTGATTTTTAAATTAATAAATAAAAAATTGTTGAAAACTTTGGTTAAAATGTATATTGTCGTTCAGTCAACGACAACTAATGCACAGTCAACGCTGAACAAAAACAATATACCATGCCTCTCTGTAGGTATAATAATGGAAGCATATGACAACTGAAACGTTAAATGATGTGCACAACAATTATTAATGAAACTCTATTTGAGAGATTTTATGTATATAGTTAGTTGGTGATTAAAGTATATAGATCAAAGTCTTTTTGTTTGTTTGGATGTTTCCCCTTTATTGAATAGTTATGGTTTACTCACATGACATACTATGTTGAACATGAGATATGTAAGGCTTTTATGTTTATATTGAACAACGTGGTCAATGTTTATATAATGAATTATTTTTTTTTCGTGGAAAAAAAACAAATATTATAAAATTCACTAAATTATAGTGTAAAATATCTTCTTGAAATAATAACAACACTTATACATGATTTACAGAATAATCTAATAATAAAAAATGACTTATAGAATAATTTAATAAAAAATAATTAACGGTTAACATTATCTATACAAATGTGAACTGAACAATAGTCAATTAAGTACGAATAGGGTGGTTGGGAGGAATGTTATTATCATCTCCTTGTGCTTTGTGATAATTATTCATTGGGAACTGACTTTGACAATGTATTACTTTATTGACTACTTAAATGGATTATGTATTTCCCTATAATACTTATGCATGATGGGTAGAATAATTTATTAAGAAATACATAACTTAAAAAATAATCTAATTAAAAAAAAATTGATACTATACACATGTAAACTAAACAACAATTAAGAAAACTGATTAGAATATTATAGTCCGAATTTTTAAAAATCCATGCTACAACTGTCAAGTTTTGGAATTTTGGGTGCCTCATGATCATCAAATTTTTAGACATCTCCCAATATTACGCCAAAATATATCAATAAAGTTAATTAATAATAACTATTAAAAATTAAGTTAAAATACCAATAAATTAATAATATTAACAATTAGTTATTTTTTAATTTTAATTTTTAATTGGTTTTGATAAAATCACTTATAAAATTAAAATTCTATAAAAACTTGGAAATAAAAAATTAAAATATTTAAGAAAAGTTGAAAGTGGAAGGAACTAAATTTGAAAATAAATGGCATTGGACAAAAGTAGAAAGATGCTCTTCCATATAAAATGCCCTATAGTACTCATGAAGGGGCATGCCCTTTATTGAATTTTGTGAGAGCACTTTTGGATGAGACTCCAAAGTTGTTAAAGTGATATATAACTATAGCATTGAGAAAAGGATTAACGCAGGGTGGAAAGCTTACTTTGGTCTTGAAAATAACTGTAAAGCTGCAAACCTTGTGATGTGGGATAAAAAGAAGCTCCT
>LPNX011199949.1:330044-369776 GCA_001517045.1 Pseudotsuga menziesii
TAAAGAGTTTTTTTTTTCAAAATATAAAGAAGGTTTTTAAAACCTCGTGAGGTCGATGAAATTAAATGTTAGTTTAATAAGTTTAATGTTAGTGAAATTAAATGTTAGTTTAATAATGTTAGGTCGACAAAGAATGGCTTTTTAAAACCTCGTGAGGTCGATGAAATTAAATGTTAGTTTAATAAGTTTAATGTTAGTGAAATTAAATGTTAGTTTAATAATGTTAGGTCGATAAAGAATGGCTTTTTAAAACCTCATGAGGTTATTGAAATTAGTCGATGAAACTTCAAAAGCGTAAAAGTGTATAAATTACTTTTAACAACTTTATTTTTTAATTGACTTTAGAGAAGAATATTAAATGTTTTATGATTTTGATTTATTTTATTTTATTGTTTATCATTATATTATTTAATTTAGGTTTTAATAGGTTTTAAATTATTAAATTTTAAAGTTATTGATTTTAATAATATATTATTTAATTTAGATTTTAATATTTTTAAAATTTTAAAGTGTTTAAATTATTGACTTTAATAAATGATATATGTAATTGTATGAAGAGTAGCAAGGTGTTCTACATCTTAGTATGAGAGATATTGTCATAACCTTAATGTAATACTAAAAAAAATATAAAGTAGTTAAGAAATAAATTCATATAGGCTTATAAAATAAAAAAATTAAAACCAAATGATGTAAAAAGGAAAAATAAAATAAAAAAGTTACACTTGAAGAAATTGAATTCCTCTGGGTGCTTGGTAGATCAAAGTTTAAGAGTTTAAGATGGATCTATGATAGTTATAAAACACTCTTAAATTTTGTATAATTTTGATTTTATCATCATTTTATTATTTATTAATTTATTTATTTTAAATTTTATATTGTTTGGAATTATATAAAAAGGTTAAATGTTTGATGATTTTGACTTTTTTTTTATCATTGCCAAGTGAGTGAGATGTGTTGCCTCTTTTTTTTCACACAAGAAGAAGTCTATACTTTATTAGATAAGTATATATACAAAGAGCACAACATTGGCCAAAAGAGCTCCATCAAAGTCACAAAAGGTTGCACATAACCAAACATCGAAGAGTCGGCCGCCGAGGCCAAACAAAGGATGCAAAGAAACAAGGGCAAACCGGCCATCCATAAAACCACTGGCAAAGATCGTGGCCCAACCATGCCACAATAGAAATACCAAAGAGTCACGAGCATAGGCACAGCATCAATTAAAAAAACGGCCATCCCAAGGGGAAGATAAAGCCAATAAAAGTTGGGAGGACGGTGAGCAAGAAAGAACCTGTTAGGCTACACTTGTACCCAACACACCTTCAGGTGTGCCCGAGGGAGAGAGGGCCAATTTTTATGACCAGGAGATGTGTTATTGAGCAATGGTGGTCATGGCTAGACCCTTTGGCCTTCCTTTAAGGGTACTATGGCTTAATGGCACCACTGACTTCCCTTTAAAGAGGTTTTTAAGCTCAAGGTTGGTGTTCGGGGCCCCTTAGGGTTGACCAATGGGTTTCATGGCTCCATATCTTGCTTTCACGCTTTGGTGGCCTTTGCTTCAGCTACGAGACACTCGTCTTCATTCGCAGCCACTTCGTACACCCTCCTGGCCCTTTAGTCAGTGGGACATTGCTCTCCCTAGCCTTATTTCCTCAAAGGAAGACATCTTCCATGCCAGGCCGTTTTCATGCTTTATGGAGGGCGTTGAGAGATTTTACAGCATTCTAGGGGTTAAATGGGGCATAACGCCCTCCCTCCAGCTCACTTTGGCCCTTCTTTCAGAATGATTCGCTTATTTGAGCATGTTTTGGTACCTAGGGATACAAATACCCCAGGTAGCCTACCTTAAGCCTACCTTAGGCTATATTTTATTATTAGTTTCTTTTAATTTCAGTTGACATTTTTATAATTTCAAATTGACTTATTTTAAGGCATGTCGTCCTAGGATTTTATTTGTAAAAGTGAGTGTGAGATCATATAAATAGATCTCGTCACTTTCATTTTCAAATCAGAACTTATGGGATAAATCATTATGCACTTGTTTTACCCCTGTTAAGGTTTCTCTAGATGGATGCGCTCCTCTTGAGAAAAATTTCTGGTTAATGCAAGCAATTTTTTCTGGTAAATTCTTTGGTGAAACTCTGCTTTGGTGATGCTTCGATTTGTTGGATGAACACAAGCACAAGGAGTTCAGGCTTCTTACTTTTTTGTTGGATGTTGGTAGATGTGCATGTCTGAGTCTTAGTGGTAGCCTTAGCGCTGCACTTCGCCCTAGGATAGGTCACTACCTTCCTTCCTATCACTTTAGCAAAGAATGACATGTCTTCTCATGAGGGTGCCCTAGGGTTTCTCCTTAGTTTTTTCTAGGCTAGTTGCTTAACCTAGGACACTTATTCATTAGGTTAGCCATCCTTGTTAGAAGCCCTAGGTTGGGTAGGGCTTGTGCTAGGGTTTCCCTAGGTCCTCACGGCATTTCTCTCTTAAACCTAGTCTAGGGTTAGGTGTTAGGATAATTTATGCTAGTTCCTTAGGTTAGTTTTTGGTTTAGTTTAGGATTTAGTTTTATGGTTGGTCCTTAGGTTAGTTTTTAGGTTAGGGTTAATTTTCCATATCAGTGTTGACTTAGCAACGTGCAATTTTTCTTGTTATTTCACTAGACAGCCCTAAGAATATCCTCGCAAACCCTTCCTCCTCCTCTCTACAAACCCCATCCCACCTTCCCTCCCCTTTTCCTCACTCTCGGGCCTGACAAAAAGGGAGCCCAAAGCCTTCTCCTTAGTCCCTTTATACCATCGGCTTCCTTCCACAACCCTCTTTACTCCCGCGCCAGTCCCATCTACCCATTGCACCCTTCGACCTGCATTCCTTTACCAAAGGTACACATTTTGGCTAGCCCCTCTATCCTTTCCTCGTCATGTGCTTTGTTGCAGCCCTAAATTCGGTTCACCTATCTCCTCATTGCCTCCCCCACAACAACCTAGACATGTTTCCCATACCTCAGGCTATGTTGTATCATCCCCTACCATTTCCACCTCACTAGGCCTCCTAATCTCCTCCTTTCTCCTTCGTTTCCTTGGAAGCTCCCTTCTAGCACCTTAGAGGCCTTGTCTTCACCCTTGCTACTCCATTAGAAGGCTAGGCCAAGCCTTCTCCCTAGACCTTCAACCCTCGCTGGTTCCTTTTCTTCCCATAAACTACCTTCCCAACCTCCTTTTTCCTCTTCTGCTTCCTTTTCCTTCCCATACCAGACTCCTTTCTTTATCCTCGTTGTTTTAGCGGCCTCTCCCTCCACCTCACAACCTCTTCCAAAACACTCATAGGTTCTCCCTCACTACCTCAAGTGTAGAGTCCTAAGACCATCTCCCTAACCTCGCTACTGCTCCCTCTACCCTTGGATCTCTTGCCTTTAAAACAATGACCTGTTATTTCCTTCTTGAGTTGTTGTTATTCCCCGAGTTTCCCAACCTTCTATTTAGCTCGAAGGGTTCCCTTATAGTGGCAGCCTTCCTCCAATCTATAGTAAATATTTCCTTTGCTTAAATCATGGGTTCCACCATGATTCAAGCGCAAATATCTTCCTAGTACAATGTACGTGCACTTTATGGAAAACGAAATATCATAAGTTTAGTGCTTTAAATGAAGGATAATGCTAATATTTCCATATTGCTGCATACTTTGCATGAAACGTCACATTTTTTTGTACTTATAAATACACATCAAACACTTCTATTAGTCGGCTCATACATTGATAATTGAATGAGTTATATTCATGATGATTGTGGTTATATGAATGGGCACTAATACATATGCTACACACACTTACATATCGATTCTATGTTACTGTCATGAGTATGGTTGTGAGTAAATGACTGAATGTTCTTGTTGCCTTCGTTTATGATTGATATCACAATTATTCATACTAATACTACGATGGATCTTGTTATTAATTTCCATATGAATGATTGTCATAGATGACTAAATAATATGCATGCAGTTTGCACACATTATATGAGGTTGGGTGAACATAATTGATTGATAGATCCTGGAATGGTTGATATACTATTGCTCTGCATGTGTTTTCGAATTATGGGGAATGCTTATTTATGATATACTAACGCTGCTAGTCTATTGATAATACATTTACTTCAGATTGTGTTATTTAGTTAATGCAACACGATATCCTATCAACAACTAACATTCTCATGCTTGTGCGATGTCTAACACATATTATTGTGCATGTTTTAAATGCTTTTGTTGCGGCTAGGAAATGTCACTAAAATATGTATGCTGCAATACATGAAACTTAGGTGACTAATCCCTAAGAAGATAAACTTTTGTCGTACTTACCTATTCTAGAATATCATTGGGCAATGCTAGAACACTTGTCTTGTTGTTTAAGGTGGATATATTGTTGTGATAATATCCATACAAATCATACAACTCCTTTTACTCACATTCTAGACTCCATTACGCACTGGTCACTGACAACCTTGAAAGAGAATATTTTGGTGTTTAGTGTCTTTGCAAAGTCGAAATAGGGCTCTCCCCTAGGAGGATTCAGGTTCCAAAGTAGTTAGGGATAAGTGACTAAGGTGACAATGGTCATTCCTCCCATATGCTTACCAGTGGAAAGACCTGCCATTTCAACTGGTAACAGATCCAAATCAGCCAAAAAGACATGGGCTTCTAGAATAAAACAACTATCCAAACTGCCAAAACTCAAAGAAAAGAAGACCCTCTAAGGCCCCATAACCATGACAAAAAAAATAGATCTGCATCCCCATTGAACTCACGGAGTATATGGATCAAATACACCTGGAGGAACTCATCAAACAACAAATGTGTGTCCATGAGCCATGTACAAAGGTATAAAGCGTTAATGGAAAGTCTCGACGTGGCCCAATCTATAATGAGATGAGAATCGCTAGCAATCTGATCAATCCCAAAGAACCTGGCCTTAGAAAAAAAAAATTAACCAAAGGCCCAAGAACTCCCCTTTAGAATTAGTGCTCAGACCACCATTGAGCCATAATTTGTGACAATGGTGGCTATCCAAGAATATAATAGCATCAATGCCACCTTGATACCCATCCAAACGGGCAGCACCATCAAAATTCACTCTAGTTCCATCTAGATACAAAGGGGGAAATCGAACCATCACAAGCAGGCTGCTAGCAGGATGATCAAGAGCATGAAAGTCATTGAAAGATGATAATATTCGACATACCACCCCATAAATGGGAAGATTTTTATATTCGAAGATGATAGAATTTCTCATCTTCCAGGTCTCCTAGAAAAAGAAGCATATCAGCTCCCCACGATCCTTCGCAAATCGAAGCCAATGTTCTATACAGTCAAGGAAGGGGGTGTCCAACCACTGGAAATGTAAATACTTGGAAGAGCAAACTGTACTCCAAATTCTCCCAAAAATTGGATAGGAAATAAATAAATTATGAATAGATTCAACATTGAGATGAAAAAGAGAACAAATATGGTAGACACCTGATAATTCGAATAGAACACATTATAAGCCATTTTGGTCGAGATGTTCCCTATGTAGGTATTCTAGGATCGTTGCAAAGTGTCTTTCACATCAGAGATCTTAATGTTACCCCTATACAATCCCAAAGTATAAGAGGACCATTCCTGAGCCAGAGGACTAGAGAGACCCAATTGGTGAACAAAGATCCATTTAGAAGAAGCCACAGGTCCCTAGATACTAACACAAATATGATGAAGATGGCAATCACTTTTCAAACATAAAGGAAAAGGGATAGGGAGAAATAAATTATAATCAATATGACCTACAATTATGGGATCCTCACCCAAAACAATAGATCTTCCATTACATGGAACCCACGCAATCCATTGCTCAACGACAGAAATGGATGATAACAAACCAACTCATATGTTGGAGATGCCTTTTGTGGTCTTCTTAGGAGAGCAAAACCATAGTTCAATAGGCTTATTTTTTTATGTATTTGTCTCTTATCACCGAGCTCCATAAGTTATCAACATTCAAATCCCTTCATAGATTCTTAGCTTTCATAGCTTTTTCGAATAAGAAAATATTTTTAAGAGACCATCCACCATACTTTTGGGGTCATTCCATAGCTTCCCAATGGACAAGATGAAATTTATGTTTGGACCCATCACCGGCCCAAATGAAATCGAAAATCTTACGGAAAATCACATTCAATATTGCCTTGGGCACTTTACACAAGGATAACCGGTATACTAAAATATTGTCTAGAACTGAGCGCGCTAGAGTTAACCTACCACTCATTGTTAGAGTTAGCCACTAACCATTAAACGTTTGAACACCTGCCTCCATGAACGCTTAAAACCATAACACTGGCTTCAAACCCTAATGTCGGTCACCCTGAACACTCCGCTGTCGGATGCAAGCCTCTAACGAAGTCTTGGTACTTAGAGATGTGTTACCTCTATAACACCTACGTGGTACATGTTGGATCCAAAAAATTATTTGTTTATAAAACCAAGCACATTTTCGAGTTCAAATTTAAATTAGCTAAATTGAAAACACATTTATAAATATATATCAAATTTTAAATTGAAATTCCATTGAATTTAAGCTTAAACATGTGTGTTTATATACATATCAATCAAAATAAGACTTTAGTAATTAAATGGATGCATGTATATTTCACATTATGTTACTCCATAAATGCATCAACTAATCAAACAAATGAATTATCACATATTTATATATCTTCAGTTAACACTTACTACTTAGGAACATCATTATGTGGATTTAGTTATCACTGTTAAGTATTCTTTTTATTAATTTAACATGTTTTCTTTGATAACATTCAAATTTCCATGGAGAAATGTATGAAGACTTATTTATTGTTAACACACACACACATATATATATATATATATAAAATTTAAAGTGGTTCACCATGGAAGCCCAATTTTACAACATGGCTACATCCACTTGGGAAATATCTTATACTCGCTAGGAAAGTATACATGAACTTGGGCATCATTAATCACAATAAACGGCTCACCAACCTAATATTTCATTACATACAAGGGCTCCCAAGTAGCAAATGTCCCCGGGGATATTCAAAACCAGGTGGGGAGCGCAACAACCAAATCTCCCAACCACTCGAGCTATGCCCAATGGAATATATATATATATCAATTGGAAATGGATAATTCACAACAAAAAAGTATATATATATACTATCTCAAAACAAAAATAGTAGATTTTACCAATCTAATGGCATGGTGGACTTTCCCATGAAGATTTATCTTTTGTTTTTGTTTTGATTGTAATTTAATAACACTAGAAAGTGTACTCTCATGGAAATAAAAGTTATATTTCTAATGCCTTTAACATCATTGGCTTCTTGCTAAATGTGAAATTATTCTCTACATATTTATTCTTTATGAATTCATTATTATATTGTCCACATCTTTATTCTTTATGAAATTCATTATTACACACACATACACACACACTACCATAGGTGCATCTTAAACCTGACTATATAGCAAGCATCAAGAGGGATCAAATCCCTTGACGTGCAAACTTTAACACTCTAAAAGGGGTTTACAACTGAATGGAAGCTTGTAGATCCAGAGTTAAGATGGATATATGTTGATTAGATTCAAATTCTATTTTTTTCCTTTTTTTTTCTTAATTTTGGATAGTTGAAATTCAAAATGGATTTTTGAATTTAAAAAAAAAATGTTCATTTCCCTTCCCATTATTTTAAACAACTAGAAAGGATAAAATTTATAAAATACTTAGTAGGCATGTGTGTGTTAGAAAATGTTACATTTTTATTATTTTTTGTTTTTTTAAAGTTAGTTGATACTTATATTAGTAATAAAAAAATTTACAAACAATCATAATATTAGTTTTGTGCCTCGCCCAAAGGAAACCCAGACCACACATTAAACAAAAGTTTAACATTTCTAGTTCTATCTACCAAATTGAGTCTGTAAACAGTATTAAAATTAAGCCTACATAGAGTTTTTTTAATTTGAGCACATCTACTATAACCCTAAAAAAAACATTGGTCCGGTGCATATTCATCGTGAGGGTGGTTGGATGAAATCTTCTTTTCACTAGTACTTGGAAGCTCCTTTGGGGAAAAATCCATCTTTGTAGTAGACTTGTAAATAGCATCCAACTTGCTCTCTATCCTTCTATTATGGGCACATATATTGTTTTGTTGTTCTATATATTCCTCCATCAATAAGACTATTTCATTGCATTCCTCCTTCGTATCCAGCAAGACTTTTCCTAATAAGGTTTTAATATGCCAAATATAATGATATGATATTGAAATGTTTTGTCTCTCTTACTCTTACTCTAGTGTTCCTATCATCTACGATAAAGGAGCCCATATGTACTTGTATGTCATCGTCCCAAGTGTAGTCAACTCAATTTTTACCTATTCTTCATTCTCTGCTAGCTACCTTTGAATGCAAGTTGGGTTTAGTAAAAAATAGATGGTCTTCAGTTCAACTATGTCCTTTTGGACCCATTGTTGACTGGTATTTTTCCTTTACTAGGATTTTGAGCTTGAAGGCCTCTGACCATATTTGAAGTAGGGGAGGCAAGTTTACAGGGGTAAGGTTAATTACAGAGGTTGGGGATATAGGTTCAAAGCTAGTACCATACAATACACCAAAAAACCCGAATAAGTATTTTTTTAAAGACCTTATGTGATTATTTTATTTTTGGCATTTTGACCAAGTGAGGTCAAAATAATGTGTAAAGGAATTTTTAATTAATAAATAATTATAAACTGAGGAAATAGAAGTGGAGGTAGTTGTTGAAGAGTGTTTGCTGACCCACAAGGAGGAATGACAAGTGTTGAGAGAAAAAACCCAAGTGGAAAGACTACATAATAAAAGTGTAAATGATGCAGGAGGCATCCTCCCTAAAAATCAGGTCGAGACTCAAATGGAGCAAGTGTTTCATAAATGACCAAGTCCTGGGAAAAATATATAAATATTGAACCCATCGAATGCGCAGGAGGCTTGTGGTGGAGGGTAAAGTGATTTAACTTATTCAAGAGATGGCATTTGGCCAGTCTTTGTCCCTGTGGTTCATCAAATAAGATCGATGGTTTCAGAGCAATAAATTGATTGTTCTAGAAGTTTAGTTGGGACAAACAATGACCTCTTGTTTTGATTTTCATCAGTTGGTATTCAGGTTCCATTCTACAATCTATTTAGTTTAAATATTCCCGATTTAGTTATTAAGAGTTTTTCTCTTCTATTAAATCCTTACGTAAAATTTGTTCAGAAATTTGTCTTTATGCATCGAGCAGTTCTAAGTTATTAGTTATTTATCATGTTTTTATCTTATAGAAAAACAGAATAGTTTAAGATACAGTTAATGTATGATAAGGTAACTATATATATAATTATAGTTTTTCTTTTAGAACAGAATGCAAGAAATAATATAAGAGAGAGAGAATAGTTTTCTGGTAAAAAAACAAGAATGCACAACTATTAAGTTAAAATGTTTCAATCAATACTACAATGATATAAACAGAGTAAATCATTTTAACCTTTTCATAACGGAAATATTTTAATCGTATTAAAAGAATTCAAATCACAAATCCTATCCAAAAAATCAATTATTCATAAATTTTATGTACGGTATGATCCAAGAAATCAATTAAAAATCCTTGCAGGTATTTTACAGTAACAACTTCAAACCATATAGGAAATTGAAAACATTATTTCCATTTGAATTTATACGGTAAGAAACTTCATCCAAATTCCCAAATTTCACAGGATCCGAACTTTAAACCAAATCCGTATACAAGACGGTCAAACCAGACATAGATTTCAGAGTGTTAAATACTTAATCATAGAAAACATTAAATATGATGTTGACACTATAGGCATTAGCCTACGAGAGGAATATCCTAGTGCTATGTGGTGTAATTGTTCAGTGGTCAAGTGGTTGGGAGTTCTATTTAAGGGTTTCTATCTAAATTTCCAGATGTCCCCTTAGCAGGGTTGTCATGTCCCCAATTAAATAATTTCCAAATAACACTATTTGCAAATAATGTTTCACCAACCTACTAGTTCCCTAGGTTAAGATGGAGACATTAATTTTGTAATAAGGGGATATGGGACCCAAAATAAATTTAGTTTACCATATTCACATTTAAATGGGTCACATAAATGATAAATGCTAATAAAATAAGGTGGCATGGATTCATGAAGACACTTGAAAGCTTGTGGAGCCTTTGCGTGACTAGATTCCCCGCACACTTGGCATGATATTCATCTAAATTTGAATACATGAGTAATGTAAAATTATTGGATGGTTATGTGGTGTCAAATATCATATAACGAGCCAAGGAATTTGAATTGTTAAATGAGGGTAACTACCATGGAAGAGGAAGAGACTAGAAGACAAGGTGTGCCACTTGGAAGGAGACTCTATGCACTCTATGACAACAAATGATGGAAGATTCTATGACAAGTATGAAAAAATCAGGCCTTATTGCTAACATATGACAAATATGACATATCATGGATAAAAATAGCCACCAATATGTCAAATTTTAGAGTTAGAGGCATCCATTCGAAATGGGGAAAGAATTGGAGCATGAAGAGGAAGACAAGTGTCATGAGAGTGACTAAACCACTAAGATGAGTTGGAAGAAGATCATGGAGGGAAATTCTACCTTAGGAGGCCTCATGAATTTAATAAAAGGATGTCATGAGGAAGGATAATAGTTTTTTATCATTTTTTAATTGGCCTTTGGTATTTTGGAGAGCTTTTGCTTGTCCAATGCACGGTGAGTGTTCACTCTCCCTACTTGTGAACCAATTTCGAGGTAGTTGGATTCCTTCCCAAGTTGGTTGATGGAGAGGCCATTCAGAACTCTCATGGGAGATTAATTAAGGAGTTTTATTTTCAGGTTGATGTTTCATACATGTGAATTCTCTTATATATCCGCATTCTCTCATTCCCTCTTCTCCATCCCCCAACACTCTCATTTGATGGCACACTTGTTGGAGTGATTTTTGCGCCTTGCTGAGGATGGTTGATACCCAAGATTTGATTTATGATGTATGGATATGTCATATCATCTCCATATTCTTTGTAAGTCGAAATATCAGAAATACATGTTTGAAAGGCTCTCATTCTCCATGCTCTTGAATAACTAGTTTTCATGGATTTGGCTTCAATATTGAAGTAGCTTTATATCAGTTTGTATGACGACATTTATATGAGTTTTATGATGATGGGGAAGAAATATATTATGTATGTCTCTGTAATATTATGTCCAGGTTCTCTGTTATTCGAAATATCAGAAATACATGTATGAAAAGCTTGCATAGTCATGCCCTTGTATCACTAGTCTTCATGGATTTTGGCTTCAATCTTGAAGTATTTTTATACCAGATTTGTATGAGAGATATTATATGAGTTTGAGGATGTTTTGACAGCCATATTTATGTATTAATCTATAATTTAATTTCCATATCCTCTATGGGTCGAAATCCAAGAAACTCATGTGTGAATATCTTGTGTTCCCATGCCATTGAATCACTAGTTTCCATGACTTTGGCTTCAATCTTGAAGGAGTATTGTATAAGATTTGTCGGAGGGTTTTCCTTTGGGTTTTACGATTCCAGGGAAGCAATTTGTATTCCATATATTACCACCATGTTTCATATTACTCCCAAAACCATATATTATATCTTTCTTTTCTCAAAGTCTAGCTAGTAATGCAAATTTCCCTTAGGCAATTTCTATGAAAGTTACCCTACAAATGTTGCAGATCATAATCCACTTGAATAAATTAATAAACATGATTGATGGAATTAATTGATGTTTTATACTCATTCCCATACTCTGTTATGAAATTTGGGAGGTTCATACTTTATTTGGAGAGCTAGTTTGGCCATCACCCTTGGGGGGATTTGAACACAATTTCCTAGTAATTTTGGTCTTTTTGTCATTAGCCCCAAACAATTTTGGAGAGGTATAAAGTGTGATAAAAAATTATCCATACACCAAATTTGGATGTTTCAATACTCTCCATACCATATCCTTTCAAATTCGGGACCATTTGGTGAAAGTTGGAACCCTCTAGAGTCATGACTAGTTAAGCTTGAATTTTGCCCGAATTGCACATTTCTCCAAGCTTTCCAAAAAGGTACATTAAAGTGGTATAATAGAATTTTATTAGCACCTATTGAATTTATGTACTATAAGTATGAACTTAATAAACTCATTCAACCATATTTTGATGATACAACCAAGAAACTCATGCAATGATTCGAATTGATGGCTAGCCAACTTAGGGGTAAGCTGGCATGAGGGGGTAGTAGAAGTTTCCATCATGGAGAGAAACACAATACCATTCCTTTTGAATACTTTGATGATTTGTTTAATGGGTATTGGAACAATAATTCAAATGTGAACTCATTAAGGAGCAATCAACAATCCACAAGTAGGGAGGAGACCAAGGAGCCACCAAGTTCTGTGGGTGGTGAAACAGAAAAAGAATTACATTATGAGGATCAAAATTCAATCCCAAGTGACTTTGAAGAATATGAGTAAAAATCACATGAGAATGAATAATAGTACCTTTAAACTATAGAATATCATTCCAAGACAAATTATACTATGGACATGGACCAAAGGGCATCTACTGATGGATGCTTGAACTCTGAAGGAGTACCTACTGATGGGTGCTCACAACTCTATGTTGGTGACATAGAGATAATATTTGAAATTTTTTTTGAAAGCCAAATTTCTCATGAGCATAAAGATGAAGACCGTGTAGCAGCTAATGAAGAACCAAGGTCAACTTCCCCATCACCACTTGAGCTTCAAGAAGTTGATCAAATCAAGAAGAAAGAAGAAGAGGAGGTTCAGTCCCATGAACCATACTTAATTGAATGGTATTTGAATATGATGGAAATGAATATACATGAGGCCCTTAGCATACTCCATGACACTAAATCATTGGTATCAAATTCTTGTTGGAAAGTTTCTTCATTGGAGGAGCCATCCTTCCTTGAAGACATGGAGAAGATTCAATGAGTAATGTGCACAATCGAAGGTAATTTCATGTATTTTCTTTTTAATAGAAACAATTTGGTTGAGATCAATGAATGGTTACATGAATCATACTTGAATAATAATTAGGATATTCATCAGCTCAAAAATCAAAATAAGCAACTTCTTAAGAGGTCGCAAGATACTTGTTCTTCCTCCTATGTTTTAGATTGTCATATGGTAGATTGCTTGGAGGATTCTCATGACATGAGGGATCATGAGAGCCATGGAAAATTGCAAGTTATTGATGTGTTTGAATATAATATTGATGAGAGCCAATCACTTGTTGTGGTGGAATAGGAACTTGAGTTGCCTCTTGGAAATGGTTACACACTTTTTGGAGAAGTGCATGATTCCACTACCTCGGAACCAACATATGAGGAAAGTTTTGCATTTTTTTTGGAGGTGCATGTTCAAAACCCTATGGATCCTTCACATGATGAAAATTTTTCACTTTCTAATCCTTTGGGTGATTTGGTTCTTTCTCCTACATCCTACACTTCCATATTTTGCAGCATTCACCCTAATGACGTGTGGGTGAAAGGTTTCTTTTTTATTGTTCCACATGAAGAGTGTGGACTTCCTATCTCACCTTTTGATGATGACATTATTAGAGAACAATCTTTTTAACATTTTCATAAACATCCTTTGTTACACAATGATGATACACATCTACATGGGTGCACTTATGATGTTCACTTGAGTCACTTGGAGACTCATGATTTTCCTTGCTCGTCGCCTAGTCCATTTGATGTTGGAGGAACTTCATCCCACACTTGGGTGAAGAGATATATGATTGAAGAACAATATTATGGAAGCAACATACTATGTTATTTCATGATGACATACATATTCATGGGTGCATTGATGAGACTTCTTTGAGCCACTTGAAGTCTTCATGTTTCCTTTGCTCCTTATTTGGTTCATATTTTGGTGGAGGTTCTTCATTCGCTTCTTGGATGAAAGAATACATTGATGATTATTATTTTGATGCATCTTACATTCTTTTGGAGCAGAATTATAGGACACGGGATCCTCACCTATGTCATTGGAGAAGATTTGATATAATACTTGATGCTTGTGTGTATGGGCCACATGATGATCTACTTACTTGGATGTAAAAGCACTTTCATGATTCTTTGATGAAGTACCTTCTTGATGTACATTTGTATGATGTTATTATGCACTTTAATGATCTATATTTTTTACTTATGATGTTTGTAAGGGTTCAATACAAGCAATGGGATCCTAGAATTACTTGGTTTCATCTCACTTGGATTTGTAGTTCGATTGTTGGTTTGAGAAAGCAAACCAACCTTCAGTTGTTTGAGTTCATCTTTGCAGAGAGGTGTTCCAGTTTCCTATGTGGGAGAAATTTTGAGATATGGATTCAATTTTCACATCCTTGGTGTTCATGGCATTTCATCACAGACAGTTCGCACCGTGCATGTATCAGGATCATATGGGACCCTGGGATCATTTTTGGTCTCATTGGTTTCAATTTTGGGGGCAACAAACAAAATTAGAGATTTAATCATAACTTAAGAAGATGATTGTAATAGGAGTAGTGCAGAAGCAAGCATGGTGGTTCCTCTCTGAAATTTTCTTGGAATCTTAAGAAACTCAAAGTTTGGTAACTCGGTACCAAGTTCAAAGAATTATATAGAAGCAAAAAGGGGTGAAAGTTCAGAAAAGGTTTCCAAAATATGGAGGTAAAGATTATTTGTGAAAATTTGTTTTTTATGGATTTTATTAATCCTTTTGGTGTTAGTGGTGATGTTTCAGGATATATCAATAATCACAATCCACATCTCTTTACTTTTGGGAACACAAAACCATAGTACATGAGTGCCACTACTCAAATTGCAGGTAAGGAAAATTGATGAGTAGAACCATTGTAGAAATAATAGATCAATGCTATGAGCAATGATGCTAAGAAGAAGCATAGGAAATAGATCTTGCTACTAAGAATTCTCACAAGCATACACATGAAAATAGAGAGAAGAAAAGAGACTGAATCACATGAATGAAGAGATGAATATTGGTGTGTATCCTTCCATTGAATAATTATGAATAATAGTGTACATAAATAGTGCTTCCCTCATGGGAAAGTTGAATTGTATGGAAACAACTCATAAAGCTCAAAAAGGCTGACTTACCAAAATATAGCAAACCCCCATAGGTGGATAAAGCACTTGCTAAATATATCAAGGACCTCACGAGTTGGAAAAAGCATGAGTGAGTTGTCAAGGAGATGGAAATAACATGCTAATCCTAGAAAATGGAGAAAAACTAATGGAGGATGGGTTGGAAACAAAAGCTCCCAGTTTCCTAGTTGACTAGCTTTTATAGAAAAACAGGAAAAAGCAGAAAAAGCAGAATCTGCTATAAAGTCCTGTATACTAATTCTGGATCAACCCAGAATCAGAATTAAATCATTCCTAGGATATAGATGGCATGTATTGACTTTAAGGTGCAAGTGGATGCCAACTAATTAAGCTAGTGGGTGAATAATTAATCAAATAATGATTAATTATTTTATCCTAAGTTGTGAGTGGGTTTAATATATTCCAACACCCCCCTATAAGTCTGACTTTATGATGGTATGACAAAAAATATGGATGCATATAGGGCCCAGCAACAAGGCTATGGTCACCCTTTAACAATTATTATGTCTAGAAAAGTGAGGAAAGAGGCAAAACCACATGGAGAAAATCCTCCCTCAAGATAGGACAAGGCACATAATTTGAAATGTGTCTTCAACATATCTTCATCTTCACTTTAATGAGCTGACTGAACTGCTTCTGGATGAAGGACTTGTTGAAGAAATCATGAACTCCATCATCATGCGTTGGAGTGTAGAACCTGCAAGAAGGAAGAGGAGAGACTCCTTGTATCTCATCAACTGATGAAGTAGGAGCATTATCTGAATGCTTCTTGCTGCTATCAAAATTTGATTTGCAAACATAATCTGAAATGGAAAAGATATCTATGCATACTCCTTTCCAAAGAGTACAAAAAATAAGGCAATTTATTTCACACCCAATTCCCTGAATAGCTGCAAAATTGTTATGTGAATCATATGTCAATATTCCAATCTGATGTAGCACCTGTATAGATCTAATATGAGGCTGATAAAACTCTGATATATCAAAAATATTAGCATATGGAACAGCAAGGACAAAGGCTTCAGTGGCTCCATGAGGATATAGGGCTTGACTAGGAAAATTATGAACAACTGGGGAAAACTGATAGGTGTAAAAAACTGAATGATGGATGGGCATAAGATCTGAATCATAAGTGTTTAGAACAGATCCAAACATGTTTAATATCAATCCATATATGACTAAGTTCATGGATAACTAGCCACTGAAAGTTAAGAAAGACTTCAAATCATGTAAGATAAATATCGCTGCATAAGAGACCAATGAGGAATCAAGTAGTGATCTTGGGATTTGTATAGTCTTTGGATTATTCAGAGGTATGGTAGATGGTATGGATGGTGGTATTATATGTGTATCAACCTGCAAATATGCTTCTAAATCAGAATCCAAAGGATCACATATAAGCATATCAATAGACTCGTGGGAATACATTGGTAATGAATCCTCTGTATGAAAGGAGGAAAGAATGAGATGTTCACAATATTCAAGAAGGCTCTGAGTATTGATGCCAAGAACAAAGGAGGATATGCTGAAGCATATGAGATCAAGTATGGTAAGTGGTATGACACAAATAAGGCTTGATGTGGCTAAGCAAACATCCTGTAAGTCACTGGGTTGCGCACCATCAATGAGAGAGGTATGCAAGAGGTGTAAAGAATCTGGCACATAGATCTCAGAATCTAAGATAGGAGATTGAGAGAACAATGAATGGGTTATAGGATCATAATCAATATCAGCAGCAGCTCCATATGTTACTTCTTTTTCATCAATAGTATCACAAGAAGCAAAATCACCTTCAAGAGACACAGAAAAAGATGGCTCTTCAATATTGGCTTCTTCATTGAAGGAGGAAGCATTCGAATGAAAGAGGGCAGCAGCAACATGAACTGTATGAGAAACTTCTTCATCATGATCAACTTCATCAGAGAATGTAGAGGCCAAGAAATCTTGAGAAAGAGAACAAGAGGAGATGCTAGGTTCGCTCCATGCTTCATCTTCAATTTCCTGCAAACCAAAAGCTTTGTCCAAAATTTTCCAAAGCTCACATGGAAATTCAGCAGAATCTATGAGATGATATATATTTGGAGACATTCCCAAACACATAATTCCATAAGCTCTATCACAATTATTTATCCAATCAATCTTTTCTTCATAAGACTTGGGTTCACTCAATGCACCAATGGAGACATCAAAGAGACATTGCCTCTTCAAGTATGCACTCATCTTTGGCTTCCAATCAGCATAGTTGAAAGGATATAGTAGAGGAACTTTTGAATCCATATTGAAGTTGTTGATATGCTCTAAGAGATACTCTCTACAACCTGCAAAACAAACTAGGAGAAAATCGTGTAAGCTAGACAAGCTCTTCTTCAGAGAGGGATAGGAGACTGGAAGCGCTCCTCAACTCTGTAGAACTTGATCAACCTTGTAGCTCTGATACCATGTAGAAATAATAGATCAATTCTATGAGCAATGATGCTAAGAAGAAGCACAGGAAATAGATCTTGCTACTAAGAATTCTCACAAGCATACACATGAAAATAGAGAGAAGAAAAGAGACTGAATCACATGAATGAAGAGATGAATATTGGTGTGTATCCTTCCATTGAATAATTATGAATAATAGTGTACATAAATAGTGCTTCCCTCATGGGAAAGTCTAATTGTATGGAAACAACTCAAAAAGCTCAAAAACGCTGACTTACCAAAATATAGCAAACCCCCATAGGTGGATAAAGCACTTGCTAAATATATCAAGGACCTCACGAGTTGGAAAAAGCATGAGTGAGTTGTCAAGGAGATGGAAATAACATGCTAATCCTATAAAATGGAGAAAAACTAATGGAGGATGGGTTGGAAACAAAAGCTCCCAGTTTCCTAGTTGACTAGCTTTTATAGAAAAGCAGGAAAAAGCAGAAAAAGCAGAATCTGCTATAAAGTCCTGTATACTAATTCTGGATCAACCCAGAATCAGAAATAAATCATTCCTAGGATATAGATGGCATGTATTGACTTTAAGGTGCAAGTGGATGCCAACTAATTAATCTAGTGGGTGAATAATTAATCAAATAATGATTAATTATTTTATCCTAAGTCGTGAGTGGGTTTAATATATTCCAACAACCATAAGAGAGCACCTGGTGCAAGGGAAGGAGTACCAAATGAGGATGACACTTGGGAATATGAAAAAAATTTGCAGCATACAAACTTGGAATTGCTTGAGGACAAGGAATCTTGAGTGGGGAGGATTTTCATTTCTCCAATTAAATAATGTCCAAATAAGACTATTTGCAAATAATGTTTCACTAACCTACTAGTTCCCTAGATTGAGATGGAGACATAATTTTTGTAATAAGGGGCTATGGGACCCAAAATGAATTTAGTTTACCATATTCACATTTAAATGGGTCACATAAATGATAAATGGCATGGATTCACGAAGACACTTGGAAGCTTGTGGAGGCTTTGAGTGACTAGATTCCTCGCACACTTGGCATGATATTCATCCAAATTCGAACACACGGGTAATGTAAAGTTATTGGATGGTTATGTGGTGTCAAATATCATATAATGAGCCAAGTAATTTGAAGTGGTAAATGAGGGTAAGTCCCATGGAAGAGGAAGAGACTAGAAGACAAGGTGTGCCACTTGGAAGGAGACTCTATGCACTCTATGACAACAATTGATGGAATATTCTATGACAAGTATGAAAAATTCAGACCTAAATGCTGACATATGACAACTATGACATGTTATGGCTAAAAATTCCCACCAAGAGGTTGAATTTGGGAGTTAGAGGCATCCATTCGAATTGGGAAAAGAATTGGAGCATGAAGAGGAAGACAAGTGTCATGAGAGTTACTAAACCACTAAGATGAGTTGGAGAAAGCTCATGGAGGTAAATTAGATCTTAGAATGCCTCATGAAGTTAATAAAAGGATTTAATGAGGAAGGATAATAGATTTTGATCATTTTCTCATTGGAATTTGACGTTTTGGAGAACTTTTGCTTGTCCATTGCACAGTGAGTGTTCACTCTCCCTACTTGTGAACCAATTTCGAGGGAGTTGGATTCCTTTCCAAGTTGGTTGATGAAGAGGCCATTCAGAAATATCAAGGGAGATTAATGAAGGAGTTTTATTTTCAGTTTGAAGGTCCATACATTCAAATTCTCATATATCTCACCATTCTCTCATTCCTTCTCCATTCCCCCACACTCTCATTTGATGGCGCACTTGTTGGAGTGATTCTTGCGCCTTGCTGAGGATGGTTGATGCCAAAGATTTGATTTATGATGTAGGGATATGTAATATCATCTCCATATTCTTTGTAAGTCTAAATGCCAGAAATATATATATATATATATGAAAGGATCACATTCCCCATGCTCTTGAATAACTAGTTTTCATGGATTTGGCTTCAATATTGAAGTAGCTTTATATCATATTTGTATGAGGACATTTATATGAGTTTAATGATGATGGGGAAGAAATATATGATGTAAGCCTCTGTAATATTATTTCCACATTCTCTATAAGTCGAAATATCATAAATACATGTATGAAAAGCTTGCATACTCATGCCCTTATATCACCAGTCTTCATGGATTTTGGCTTCAATCTTGAAGTAGTTTTATACCATATTTGTATGAGAGATATTCTATGAGTTTGAGGATGTTGTGACATAAATATATGATGTATTATTGTTTAATATAATTTCCACATCCTCTATGGATCAAAATCCAAGAAACTCATGTGTGAAAAGCTTGCATTCCCATGCCATTGAATCACTAGTTTCCTTGACTTTGGATTCAATCTTGAAGGAGTATTGTATCAGATTTTTGGGAGGTTTTTCCTTTGGTTTTTATGCTTCTGGGGAAGAAATTTGTATTCCATATATTACCACCATGTTTCATATCACTCTCATAACCATATATTCTACCTTTCCTATGTCAAAGTCTAGCTAGTAATGCAAATTTCCCTTAGGCAATTTCTATGAAAGTTACCCTAAAAATGTTGCAGATCATAATCCACTTGTATAACTTAATAAACATGATTAAAAGAATTCATTGATGTCTGATACTCATTCCCATACTCTGTTCTTAAATTTGGGATGTTTGTACTTTATTTGGAGAGCTTGTTTGGCCATCACCCTTGGGGGGATTTGAACACAATTTCCTAGTAATTTTGGTCTTTTTGTCATTAGCCCCAAACAAGTTTGAAAAGGTATAAAGTCTGATAAAAAGTATCCATAAACCACCTTGGGATTTTTTAAGACTCACAATACCATCTCCAGTCAAATTTGGTACCACATGGTGAAAGTTGGAACCCTCTAGAGTCATGACTAGTTAAGCTCGAATTTTGCCTGAATTGCACCTTTCTCCAAAATTTACAAAAACGGGCATTGCCAGGGTCAAGCTACCCTTTCTTCTCATGCATGGGACTTGTAAGCATCCAATCCAAGATTTTTTTTTGTTTAAATATATAAAGTTATTTTTTAAATATAAAGGTAGTCGATTTCTAAGTTGTTACTTATTCTTTTTCATTGAATTGAGTTGTTTGTATAATTAATATATATTTTGAAATTCATTATGTTAATATAATTATTTCAAATATTATTTTTTTAAATTTAAATAGATTAAATTCTCATATATTGCTTACACAAAATTGATTTAATGGTAATTGTTCACTAGAGTCTTCAGCATTTTAATGGTAACTTTGATGTTGCATAGCAACATACAACACAAGACGAGAGTTGTGCTCATTAATTGGTTGTTGCATAGACATTTGTCGAGAATCTTGACCCCTATAAAATGGTTTTTCAATCCATATAATGTCTCATAGATGATTTTTGATGCTATATTTGGATTTAAACTCATCAAATTGGAGGCATGGCAGGAGGAAAAATTATGGCGAAACTCGCCGTGCAAATCCTGACTAGGTTTTGATGGAGAAATATGCAATGAACTTGGAGTCAAGCCAATGTTTAGGATTGGCCTAGTACCAACCAAGAGAAAAAAGTGGAAATAGGTTTTTTTCGTTGTGGATTTTGTCAGATCTATCTGATTTAGATTGGTTTTATGGCATTTTTCGTGGTCCTTTTATTATTAGTTTCCTTTTTTTTTGTTTTTTTGTTCCCTCTGGGTTCCAGTTTCATGGAATTTGTTTATTCCTATCAGAGATAAGGTTATGAAACAAATGGTTTTTTAAACTTTATTAACTATGTAAAAAAAGGGTAAAAATCCTATTAGGCTCAATCTTTACATTTTGTCTAGCCCAATCCAACCTTTATAGCTAGATCATATTGATTGTGTGTTAGAAAGGATTGAATCTTATGCCAAATGTCACAGATCTAAAGTAAAGGTGGGACATTCAGCAAAGGATACTCGAGGTTTGGGATCGAATATTGAAAAGGCTCCTTTACACAAGGATGTGACAACAAACCCTAAGAGTGGCAATATTACCCTGGGATGTGACACCTCTTCTATGGTTTCGAAAAAAACGAAGGTGGTATTTTGTTATGGTTAGGAGGTGTCAAAAGGTTGTGATTTTCTTCAAAGTCGTTCACAGTCAAATATTAAGTTCTATGTGCCAAATTTTTAGTCCTCGAGTCTTAGTGGTGAAAGGGAGAATTATAGGAGGAAACTCAAAGCTTTTAAAGTGAAATCGAGGGTGGAATATTTTATGGTTGGTTGAGATATTACTTTGGACAGGGTCGAGGGGATTTATCAAAAGGCTCTGGTCAGAATATTGGAATATTTGAAGATGAATCGGTTGGATATGATTAGATGGGTTACATATTGTTGGAGGCCTTTAATCAAATATTTCCTGCGGGTTCATTTGCTCTCAAATGGGTGTTTTTGTTTTGTTTTCCTCTCTAAATAACATGCTTAGATCATACTTGATAGATTCTAGGTGATTGGCATTGGGTCACTTGTTCTTTGGTTCTAGATGGTGAATTTTAATCCTCAAATTCAAAAGTTTACTAAGCGTCATCTCTATCTTCTTCTGCGTGGTTTCCCCATCCAATTCTAGTTGAAAGATATTTTCATTAACCTGGAAAACCATCTTGGAAAGTTTATTTATGTGGATAAAGAGATGTTGCATTCAGGGGATAAACGATTAGCTATGGACCTGGTGGAATTTGATATGGCAGAAGGTCTCCCGGATAAAATAAATATTATATGGGGAGAGCAAACTTTGGTGCAGAACTTGGATTATAAAGGGATTCTTTTTTTATGTTTGCTTTGTAGAAAAATGGGTCACCTGAAAAGAAATTGTCTGGGTTTTAGGGTTTTTTTAATGGATGAGTCTTCCAGTGAGTCACATAAGCAAATTTTCAGCTCAGTGTTTCACATTTGGTCCTAGTCTAACCCTTTGTGGATGATTTTGATATTTTCCAAGGTATGTCTTTGGTAGCTTCCCCTACTCTTTATGAGGACTTTTAATCAAAAGAATTACTATTCATAAAATCTATGGAAAGGGATCTGGATCATATATTAGGGGTTTTGTCTAGTGCCGATAAGAAATCACTGGATGGGGATGTTATTCCTTTACTATCTGATAATAATACTAGGTTTTCTCTTGCTGAATCAGATTATCTAGGTTCTAAAGGCGTTATGATATTTAGTTCATTCGAAGAAGGACAAGACTAGTTTTGACCAAGGATTGGAAATGATTGGAGTTTCTCCAATTGAGAAAGTGCATTCCCTTTTAGGGATAATGCTAAATCTCCTTTCACAATACATGTTAATAAACCTTCGAAAAACTTTTGATAATCTCAATAAATTCTATATGATAGAAAAATGTAACTATTAGAAAAAAGAATAGAAGAACGATTAAGGATGGAAGTGGGGGTGGTTTAGAGAAGAAGGTCATATATTCGAAGCTGAAGAGATAAATTTGAACAAGGACATTGAAGTTGGGCCCTTAGAGCAATGATGCCCCCCCAAGATTGTTTCTTAATGTAATATTGCATCTATTTCAGTTTTAGGGGGATTGGGGATGGCCCAAAATTTAGATCCCACAAGATATTCATAGAAACAAATAAATTTGATGTATATTTTTTTCAAGCAACCATGGCATTGGGTGTGAAGGCATGTGAATATTTCTTGAAGATATTAAAATTTTGGGAGGTTTATCCAATTGATGCTTCTAGTCAGTCAGGTGGTCTCTTAGCTATTTGGAATCCTTTGGTTTGTGATCTGACCCCTTATAAAACTTGTGTTGGTATTCTTCTTGAAGGAAAGATCAAAGGGTTTAATCAAGCTATCAATCTACTAAATATATATATGCACCTTACAAAGATGGAAGACCCTACTTAATTTACAAAAAATGATATTGGTAGGGGGACTTAATTTTACCATGCATTTGTTTGAAATTTGGGGAATACAATCCTCAATGGATTCGCTTGCATTTATTTTTCGATACATTTTTCAGAAAAAATAAGCTGGTAGATATTGTCCCTCATAAATTGTGTCCCACTTGGAAAAATAGGAGCTCAAGAGCTGAAGGTGTTGGTAAAATATTAGATAGGTTTTTGATGTCTGAATCTATCATCGGTAGTTGTTCTAGATAGAGAACTTGGAACTTAGTTTCCAATATATCTGATCATATTCCTATTTCCCTTCAGATAGACAAGGAGACTGTTTCTACAAAATTTTCGTTAAAATTCAATTAAGCTTAGCTGAAAGATGAAGAATTTTTTCAGATAGTAAGATGTTTTGGGATAAATAAAGAGATACCCGATGGGTTGAATGCCATAGTATGTTTTACTTACTAACTTAAAAAAATGAAAAACTATGTGGTTGTGTGGATTAAGGAGAAAGAGGATAAGGACAAACAAATCCTTTGTGAAATTGAAGGCAAAATCTATGGCATTTTGATAAGCAACCTGATAGGTAACCTCTCCAGTGAAGAGAGGGATGTGATATTGATCTTGAACACAAGAAGGATTCATAGTTGAAAAGAGAAGAAGAAAAATGGTGGTTAAAGAGAAGAGTCGTGTATTGGTGGTTAAAGAGAAGAGTCGTGTGGATTTCCTCTGGTGATAATAATACATTTTTTTTTTCAAAAATATGCTAGTTACTGGAAAAAATCTTAATACTATTTGGTACAACAAATCACCTAAAGGGGTTTGAGTTAATTCTCAAAGATATATTGAGAAGGCTCTAGTTGATTTTTATAGAGACCACTTCAAAGACTTAGGTTTGTCTAATATAGGTAATCAAATGAAAATAGTGAGTCACTATCCATCCTTTTTTACAAGGGAGGTAGGTTTTCATATCGGAAAACCTATCGACATTGAAGAAGTGCAAAATGTTTTGTCAAATATTGAAAAAGATAAAAGTCTTGGGGCTGATGGTTGGTCGGTGTAACTTTTCAGCCCTTTTTTTGATCTAATGGGAAGGGATCCTCTTGCTATAGCTGAGATGTCCAGGTTCCATGGGTTTATGTCAGGTGATTTAAACTCCACATTCATTTCTCTTATTCCAAAGAAGGATAAGCCTAAACACTTATATGATTTTAGGCCCATTGCTCTATGTAATATGGTATATAAAATGGTGACAAAAATCATTGCAAATATGATAAAGCCGAAGTTGTTTGAAGTGGTACCCAAAGAGCAATTTGGTTTTCTATCAAGTAGACAAATATTGGATGCAATTGGGGTCTCCCAAGAATGCCTACACTTGGTAAAATTTTAAAAAATGAGTGCTCTAATTCTGAAGATGGGCATCACCAAAGCCTATGATAAAGTCAATTGGGTATTTCTTAGAATTATTGTCATGTTGATTGGGCTTCCTATTGAGGTTACCAATTGGATTTTGGATTATGTTTCTTTGGATAAATTTGTTGTTCTTGTTAATGGATCTCCTACTTGTTTTTTTTGCAGCTCTAAAAGTCTTAGACATGGGTGCCCATTGTCCCCCCTAAATTTTTTTATACAGATGAAACATCTTCTCTTTATTGATGATGTAATATTATTTGGATAAGGTAATGTTGATGAATGGAGGACTTTCCATGAGATCTTAGCAGTTTTTGGTTCTACAACAGGTATGGAGAATAACTTGGATAAGTATATTTTATATCAGCATCGGGTCTCAGATGAGATGTTGGCACAAACTGGTTCTTTCTTTCAGTTTAAAATGGAGAGTTTTGATTTTGGTTTTAAATATCTTGGATATTTGTTGAAGTCCAACAAATATAGGATTGATGAATGGGCTTGGTTGGTAAAAAAAATTGAAAAGAATCGGGAATTGGGCCTATAGATCCCTAGTCCTCGAGAGGAAGGATTAATTTTTTTTTCTTTCTTGTGGGAATCCCTGTTTACTGGTTCTATTTAGTTATGATTCCTTAAGATATTATCAATCTCATGGGAAAAATATATTTCATTTCTTGTAGGCTAGTGCAGGGAAGGAACAAAAATTTCACTTGGTTTCTTGGGAAAGATTAGCTCTACCAAAATCTATGGGAGGATGGGACATAAGAATATGAAATGGTTCAATATGGAATTATGTATGAAGAGCATGCGGTGTTGTCTATTTGATGGTGGCTTATGGGGTTTGGTCACCAAGACTAAATATCTTAGGGGTAAATCTATACTATGTTAGTTTAGGTATGCATAAATAGTTTGCAATGGGGCGTCTATTATCTGGAATGGTTTCATCAACGTATTTCATTGGATCAACAGATGGATTTCTTTGATTGTTGGAAATGGAAAAAGTATCCTATCCAGAATTTATCCTTTTATAGGTGACAATGGGAATTTTATTTTTCCTTCCAGAATTCTAGAGTATCTTATTGAATTTGGTTTTGTGACACTTGGTCAAATTAGGAGGTCATTGTGGTTAAACCAGGATGGAGGTTATTGGCTTCAAACAAGAGATTTTGGTATGCAAGGAAGTTGGGTAGTGAGTTAGGATAATTATATAAGTTCATTGAATAATGTTGGTATCAGATTTGGAGATTTAGAGAACAAATTAGTTTGGAGTTGGAGCAAGTCTACAGGTCATATAAATGCAAAGGATTCCTAGTAAGCTATTGTCTCCTCTAAGAGCCAAGTTGAAGGGAAATGGTGGTCTAGTAAATTATGGAGATGGAATCTTCCATTAAAACACAAGTGCTTCTTTCGGTTAGCACTAGAAAACATGTTACTGACCTGTAAAACTTTAACGAAAAGGGGATGGAATGGTCTTGGGTGTTGTGTTTTATGCGAACATGACATAGATTCAGTTGATCACCTATTTCTTTCCTGGTATTTCAGCAAGAATGCGTGGATAGCAGTATGTGAAAACCTTAATATACTTTTAAAATGGGTATAAATAAATTTGGAAGAAAGCTTCAAAATCTGGGCTTTGAAGGCCTATCATCACAAATTCCTTCATGTATTTGTCTATTGGGAAATCTGGAATGTGTGGAACAAGGTAATTTTTAACAATATCCTTCCAAATCTTCATTTTTGTATTATGAAAAGTGTTATTTGTCACAAGGAATTCGTTAAAGAAGAGAAGCCAAAATTGCCCAAAGTTGTAAAGTCTCCCATATATTCTTTTACTTCAGCAATTTGCTTCTTTGACGATTCCTCTTCAGTTGGATGTTGTGGTTATGATATGGCCTTGATGGTTAATAAGGATCGCCATTTCAAGTTGTGGATGGGGAGTGGGAAAGGAAGCAATACAAAGGATGAATTCCTTAGTCTATGGGGGCTATTACAGTTTGTCGACACAACCGGTATTGACTCTATGCAAATTTTTGGGGACTCAAAGGTTGTCATTGAGTGGGAAAATGATAGATTTGATCTACAGGTTCTTCAACTCTTGCATTGGTGTCAAAGGATTCAACACTTGATTGATTCTTTTTTTTCATATTTCCTTCTCACATATCTCTATATTGCCTTCTCACATATCTCTAGAATTTTCAACGTGGAGGCTGATCAACTTTTGAAGAAAGCGGTTTTATGTCAAGAAGGCTCTGTGTTTATAGAGGAACAAATGGAAGGTTCAATTATATTTGAAGGAGTTGTGAGGTTTTTTTATTAAAAAGCATTGGGATATTTTTGTAGCACTTTCTCTTCCCGCTCCTTGTTCTTATATATGTGATGGTGTTATGTAATTGTTTTTGGTTTTTGGTACTTTCCAACAGAGACTTCTGAAGGCTAGGTAGTGGAGTTATTTTTCATCGCTATCTTTTGTGGATCTTGTGATGGTTGCCTTGAAAAGCTCACATTTTTGTGGTAGTACTTGGATGAATAATCGATATGATGTAATCGCTCTCATTTTCTTTGATTCAACAAAATAACAAAAAAATTAGTTTTGTTTGAAAAAATGATTAATAATAAGTTTTTTACTCCTCCTAAATAGATTATAACTTTTTACATATAATATTTCATTATGTTAAAAATAACACGTATTAATAAAACATATTAATATTAATTTTCCATTTATAATATTTTTTCTACGCTGAAATAATATTTACCCCAAAACATTCATAATCCATATTCATCACATGATGTTGGACTAATTCAACCAAATAAATTCACTCACAATCAAAATTAAGAAAGCTCACATTTAGGTTAAGAAAAAAAACCCTTTGAAAACTTTCTCTTAACTCTCTTAATTTCTTAATTAAAGACGAAAAATATATACACAATTAATAACACAAGATTGACTAAAATAATAAAACTAACAATATAATATTTATTAAATAACAATGGAAATTTCAATTAGTAATTTTTTTTCCCAAAAAATATACTTTTTCTTGCTATTATAGAAATCAAAGAAATCAAAGAAAAAGTTTACAGTAACAATTCTCCCTTGTAGTCTGAAATCATACATATAGGCTAGTAATTGACTTTTAAAATAGGCAAATAAAGTGGATCCTTTTGTACAAAATAGTCGTCAAAAGGTATCTAGATCTATAAAAAAACTAAATACGATCCTATCATAACTTAGATCAGTTCTAAGATATTTACTTTTCCATTATATATTAGGCTGCCTTGCAGATATTTTTCGACTCTTACAATACCAAAATAGAGAGAAATCACACTTTTGGAAAGTTCATCTACCCTTGTATTATATATTCTTGAGATATGGCTGAAGGAGATTTTACTGAAGGAGTTGTTGATAGCCTTGACTTTCTGGAATGAGTGGTTAATAGCAAGCACCTGTAGGTTCAAAAAACCATTCATCCAATCAATTAGTACTTTAGAATCTCCATAGATACAAAGATCTGATATTCCTTGCAGAGTGGCAAATTTGAGAAGACCAAAAAGGCTTAGAAGCCCAGCCTTCGTATTGGAGCCTTGACCACTACCCATCCTAATTTTAAAGTAGTGGTATTTGTTGAGACAAATTACCATACCACAACCACCGTTGGATTGATTGGATCCTCCATCAAAGTAACCTTCGGCTCCAAAAATAGTCAAAGTAGGTGGATAGTGTTTTTTGTGTATCCTTTTAATATTGATATCCACATAATCATTGAAGAGGTTAATATCCCTAATCCCACAAAAAAAAAATTGGACTATCATCCTGAAAAACAACTTTGTTTCTTGAAATCTGCAGAGACCAAGATATAAATATAGGTAATAGTTTGAGATTATCACTATTGTGACACCAATCTGTAAATGTACTCTCCAAATTATCAGTACCCCAAACCAAACTGAAACCAATATAATCTTGTGCAATGGTCCAAACTTGTTTGTAGAAAGTACAATTAACAAAAAGATGTAAAATTGTTTCTTACTCCTGTCTGCAACGAGGACAGAGAAATGGCCCTTGCCATCCTCTTTTCCTTAATTTGTGCCATGTAAGAATTGTATCTTTAGAGAGAGCCACCAAAAACATTTTAATTTTTGTGGTATTTTCCAATTCCACGATCGATTATACCACCATTTTGGTTCAAATATATTCCCATTCCTGGAAATATAATCATAGGCCAACTTAGTTGTAAGGATGCCATTCTTTTTGTTTTCTGACCAAACCAAGATGTATTTCCCTTTATGGAGTCTGATCCCAGATTTCTTAAGAACTTCAATGTATGAATTCCACCGAGTAGCCAAATCACATGTGAGACCCAAATCTCTAGCCTCTAGCCAGTACCCTCCTTTTAGTAAAGACCATTTAGATCCTTTTAGTAGATCCAATGCCTTCATGTTAATCCATTCTAAATGTTCAATAATTCCATGAGACAGATAGGAATTGTCTTTATCCCCAATAAAAGGGTCTACACTTGTAATAACACTTTTACCATTACCAATTTCCCGACAAATCGCTTTTTTTAACTAGTGTATCACTTTGAGAAAACTGATCCACATTACTGAAGCACCATTCAGATCAAATGCAGAGTTCCTAATCAATTCACTAACAAGCCTATTTTTTAAATACTTTGTTCTTTTGATTTTACTCCATAAACCTAGATCAAATAAACATTTCCACAAAGATTTTAAACAGAGAGCTGAATTGAATAAAGATAAGATCTTTACACCCCATTCTCCCAACTATGTTGGAGTAGCCAGAAGTTCCCATGAACCTAAGTGAAATTTATTTTCTGTACCAACACCTGGCCATAAAAAGTGGAATATCTTAGCTCTGATAATTTTTATCATTGAGGTTGTGAGCATAATCAAAGAGCACCAGTATCTCGAAATACGTTGTAGAGTATCTTTGATTAATGTAAGTCTACCACCCAAAGAGAGAAATATGTAAGACTAGTTTGATATATTTTTTTCAATCTTCTTTATTAGCTAGAACCAATATTTCACCCTGTAGCTGTTAGGTTTTAAGTAAAACCCCAAATATTTGAATCCATTTTCCAAAATATTCTTCCATTACTTTATATTATCCAGACCAAAGAGGATTACATCATCTACAAAAAGAAAATGTGTAATGATAAATTCATCTGAAAATTTTATACCTGAAACCATTTCTTCATTCCTATCTTTTGAAATTAGCCTGCTAATTCCTTCAATCATTAATATAAATAATAAGGGAGAGAAAGGACATCCTTGTCTCAATCCTCTTGATCTTTTGAAAAAGGAGGTAGGAGACCCATTTATAAGCACAAAGAAGTTTGCAGTGGATACACATGTTCATATCCAACTCATTACCTTCTCAGGAAGACCAATCTGAAGAAGGACCAACCTTAGGAAGTCCCAATTAACTTTGTCATAGGCCTTTGCCAAATCTAATTTCATAACCACCGAACTTAAATTCTTTGTTTTGATTGTGTGAATACACTCCCGAGCTGTACCAATGGAATCTTAAATATGCATGTTGGCTAGAAAGCCGGATTGTTCAACTGATTTTTTTTGTTGAAAGAAATGGTTTTATTCTTTCTGCTATGATCTTGAAGTCACCAGTTTATAGACGACATTGCATAGAGCAATTGGCCTAAAATCATAGAAGGTCTTAGGGGAATCCTTCTTCGGAATTAAAGTGATGAAAGTTGCATCAAGGGATCCATACATATAGCATTATTTTCTATAAAACTATGCAACATCTAATAGTTTCTTGCCCATAATATCAAAAAAGGCCAAGAACAACTCGCATGTCCACCCATCAAGGCCTGGGATTTTGTCCTTTGAAAATTTAGATAGAACCTTATGTATTTCCTCCAGAGAAATTTCCTTCCCAATCTCCATGCCTTCTTCCTGGGAAAAGAAACGGGGAAAAAGTTCAAGAACTTTTAACTGATTACCAATCAGAGCTTTCTTTGGATCTTTGAAAAGTGATTTAAAGTGAGATTTTGCAAGTTCTTTAATCTTCCTTGAGAACATGACTTTACCCCAAATTCATCATAAATCTCCTAGATAGTATTTAAATATCTACGATAAGAAGCATAATTATGGAAGAACTTCGAATTCTTATTGCCAACCTCAATCCAAATAGGTCTGCCTTTGAGCCTCAGTTTTTCCTCATTCTTTTTAAGAATCTCATCCTGCTTGCTAGTAAGGGTTAAAAGGGATTATTTATCTTCAGAAGAGAGTGAACCTGTTATATTTGAACAAATAATATTAGAAATAGTAGATTCAATTTGGCAAAGATTGGATCTGTCCTCTTTGGTTTTTATTTTAGTCCAATAGGACACATACTTTTGAAGAGCCTTTAGTTTAAAAACTAAAAGATCCATGGTGTTCAAATCTCCAAGACAAATAACATTTAACCAGAAATCTTATTTATTTAACCAAGAATGATCAAATTTGAAGGGTCTAAGTGTATCCAGGGGATTAGCTTCAACCTGAAGGCCAATTGGGAGATGATTTTAAATGTTGTTATGAGTAACCCAAGTTCTATATCTGGTACAAAAATCTACCAGGTTTTCCTTCATAAGAAAGCGGTCAAGTTTTTTGCCTACTCCTACACCCACTTGTTTAATTTTCCACATAGGAGTGAGCTTTGAGGGATAAATATCAACTAACTGGTACTTCTTAAAGAGATCTAAAAAGTAGTCAGCCAAAGGTTTAGAAGAACAGATAGTTCCCAAGTTCTCAAAGGAATGTAGAGTCATATTTGTTGAAATATATTAAACCCACTCACAACTTAGGATAAAATAATTAATCATTATTTGATTAATTATTCACCCACTAGCTTAATTAGTTGGCATCCACTTGCACCTTAAAGTCAATACATGCCATCTATATCCTAGGAATGATTTATTTCTAATTCTGGGTTGATCTTGACCACCTTTTGACCATCCAGAATTAGTATCCAGGACTTTATAGCAGATTCTGCTTTATTCTGCTTTATTCTACTTTTTCTGCTTTTCCTGCTTTTCTATGGATAAGATAAAAGCTAGTCAACTAGGAAACTGGGAGCTTTTGTTTCCAACCCATCCTCCAGTATTTTTTCTCCATTTTCTAGGATTAGCATGTTTTTTCCATCTCCTTGATAACTCACTCATGATTTTTCCAACTCGTGAGGTCCTTGATAGATTTGGTAGGTGCTTTAGCCACCTATGGGGGTTTGCTATATTTTGGTAAGTCAGCCTTTTTGAGCTTTATGAGTTGTTTCCATACAATTCGAATTTCCTATGAGGGATGTACTATTTATGTACACTATTATTCATCATTATTCAATGGAAGGATACACACCAATATTCATCTCTTCATTCATGTGATTCAGTCTCTTTTCTTCTCTCTATTTTTCCTGTGTATGCTTATGAGAATTCTTAGTAGCAAGATCTATTTCCTGTGCTTCTTTTTAGCATCATTGCACATAGAGTTGATCTATTATTTCTACAATATTTAGGTCACCAGCTAAAATCAAATTCCTCAGATTTAATAAACCACTAGTTTCAAATCTTTCCCAAAACTACTTTCTCTCTTTATATGGGGCATATAGTATTTAGTAAATGCAGAGGTTTTTCAAAACCTAAGGATTTCCCTTCCAACAAAATACCAACACAGTTACTATAAGGTTTGAAAGAACAGGTGGAGGGATTCCAAGTAGCTACCAACCCACCAGAGAGCCCATCAACATCTATGGCACAACACTCCCAATCTTTAAGGATCTTTAGGATGAAATCGCAGGCTTTAGTTCCTAAATTCATAGTTTCTTGAAAGAAAAATATATCTTCTTTATTTGAGTGAATAAAATTTTTGGCCACCCCCTAAGCCCCTGATGTTGTAAGAAATACATATCATTTTAAAACCTCCTCAGAGGGCTTCTGTGCTCTAAGTTCCTTGTTTGGATTAACCAGAGTATTACAATCTCCCTTAGAAATTTGAATCCTATCTGAAATCAGAATGTAACATGCTTCTAGGAGTAATTCTTTTCCACCTTCATTAGTAATCAATCCACTATTGTTCTTCTTCTTATTTTTTCTTCAGATCATTACATTCTGACTTCTTATGGAATTGATTCGAACACAATCAGAACTACCTACAAATTTGTTTACATAGATGGTAAGAGGGGTTTTTACCATCTCTATAAAAGTGTTTTTTACTAAGGACCCCTCAGCTTCTACCCTCTTCACTCCAACATTTGATGAATCAAAAGCCAAAACATCAACAACCCTTACCAAAGTCTCATAGTTTGTATTGGCATCGACAGTACAAGGCTAAATGATGGTATCAGTATATTCTAGAATGAGTGGGTTCCTAGAGTGAGAAACCCTTAAATCAAATATCCTTTCTTTAAAAACCTTAGAGGGGATAGGGTTTGATAAAGGGATAGAAAGAGAGTTTGGATTAAAGCTAGATATCCTAGAATAATCCTTTTCCACAGAAGTAATATACTGTAATTCTGTAAGTGTCATATCTTCATAGGGAACACGAGAGGAATCAATAGGCATACCTTTTGTAAAGAGCACATTCTCCTTCTGTGTGTCCTCGACAAGGGAATTCGGCCAGACCGCTACCTGGGCATGTTTCTGAACCCTTCCAAGCAAATTCTTCAACAAAAAGAAGCATTCACTTTTGGCATGCCTCGTTTTATGGAAAATCAAGCATCAGAAAGGAATTCCTTTGTAATCCAACCTATGTTCAAAAGATAAGTCCTTCTAGTTTAACAAGAATGACTTTGGTAACCCTTCCTGGATATCAAGCTATACCATTACCCTAGCCATATTTTTTGTCTCCTGAACGCAAGGATTCCTTTTCAACAATTATGAAATGCCTAAGATGATTTGCATGTTCCCTTAAGAATTCCTCTGACAAAACTGAAGGGGTAAACCAGGCAAGAGAACCCAAATATGTCGTTTGTACACCTTTTGAAGCAGCGGGTTGAAGTCCACCGTCCAATTCCATAGAACCAGATAACCATCGTTGATTATCCAGTATTCTTTCAAAACCCTTAGAACGTGGGCCTTGTCCAAGAAGATAAAAAAAACCACCCTTTCAGCAGCCAAAGGACATGTGGAGAGTAATTGAATATGGGCTTCCAATTTGTGGCAACCCAGTCCACCAAATCCAACCGACTCATTTTTATATATTCTAGTTTACCAACCATTGCACGTTCACATAAGCCTTCAACCTTCTTGAGCATAACATCCCTACCTATGGTTAGGCTTCCAAAATCCTTTTTAACTTTTACAGACTTGGTCTTTCTCCTAGAACGAGCCAATGAACTAGTAAGTGCATTATGGGTTGAGGTCTTGACAGGATCCACCATAGTGGTGCCTTGTAAGTTTTCCCCACAAAAAATTCCCGGCTGTTACTAGTTAGGGCACTAAGGTCACCTGAATTTGTCTTGTCGATCGTAGGACTAACTGTATCCAGAGTCGATCCCCAAAACCTAGGGTTGTTCGAGTTAACAGAGGGATTATGTCTCCGAAAACGTTCGAAAACCTTCTCTTCTACCTCGTCTACCTCTCTTGACGTGGGAGCCATTGAACTGTTTCCAATGAACCCTATCTCTGGCGAACCGACATTTAGGGTCTCGTCGTATTCACTGCACTTGTCACTGATGCCATCATTGTGATGGTCTAATCGATCCAGTTGGAGCCCACTAACCGTACCACTACATTGCAGAGCGCTATGTCCCACCTGTCCCACACGATGTATAGGTGGTCTCAAGAGTAGCTAAAGGTGGATCTACCAGGGATGAGGATCTATTAAAACCTAGCTCCCTTGTATAAGGTACAAAGGAGCGTTTCTTCTTCTTTCTCGACATAGTACCTCAAAAGAACCAGATTGCCGTGAAAAAGACTCTACTTCCCACTTTTTTTTCTTGGTTGTTACTAGGCCTTTCAGCTTGACTCCAAGATGAAAACCAAGCTAGGGTTTTTAGAGATCTCCATGGCTAGGGTTTATGACGCGTCTCGAGTTTTCAATTCAAGATAGGTCAAACACTCCAAAGTAGAACTCAATGAGTAATTGGTTTATAAAGAGTGAATATGTTATAAATTGGTAAAATTCATAAACAATAATAATAATAATTTATAAAGTCAATATACACCAATTTGGTGTTTGAGACTTTTTTGTGTGTGGGATAAGTGATATTTTTTCTAGGCAGAGATGTAACTACTAATGCTAAAGTCTATAGAGGTGTACATATCCTACTCCCCTCCGAATTTGAACCTATGATCTCTTATGAGGAAACAAATGTTGTTAACTATTATGCCCACTATACATACACCTTTGAATGCCTATCTAAAAAGGGATTAGGCATGGCTCATTGCAAAAATTGAAAAAAAACAGCTATAGTGTAATAAATGGCTTAGCAGAGGAGGCATATTAATTTTGGTAAAGTTTGTTCTAGAAGAAATCCCAATATACTAGGTATCATTGGCATATGTTCCTAGTGGAATCCTTGATCAAATTAGAAATATATGTTTTAAGTTTATTTGGAAAGGTTCACAAGAAGGCACCCCTTCTTATTGGGTAGCTTGGTCCTCCATTGCATTGCCAAAATCAATGGGAGGATGGGGGGATAAAGAATCCACGTTGCTTCTGAAAAGCACTTGCATCCAAAGGTGTATAGAGAATCTTAAAAGGTGAGGGACTTTGGTCAATTGTTGTTATAAATAAGTACTTCTCCCCCCTATCCTATTGAAGAATGATCCTAAGTCGGTGATAAGAATCAAAGGAATATATCCATTATGTGGAAACTAGTGCTACATGCTTTTGATCCCATAGGAGACTGGTTGGAATGGCAAATTAAAAGTGGGAGGAAGGTTAGAATTAGTCATGATCCTTGGATTGGTGGAGGTGGGCACCATAGACTACCTATTAAATTAGTGGATGACCTCAGAGAACAAGGCTATATATATTTGGATGAGGTTAGTGATCCTATCAATACTACACACTTCACTCAGGAATGGCTCAGTCTAGATCAACTGGGCATTGTTAGAAGGGACTTTAGAATTTCCTAGGACATCTACACAAAAGCCTTGAAAGACTCTCATATCAGGCTTATTGATATAGTGGATGAGTTATTGTGGGCTCAAAATCCAGATGATGGGTCATATTCCCCAGGCTTGGTTACCAAGTCTTGAAATCAAAGCAAGAACACCCTCCACAGAGTTGGTGGCATTCTGTTATCTAGTTGTTAAAATGTCCTTTAAAGTGCAAAATTCCCCTATAGGTGGTCTTATTGAATAAAATACCAGTATGGGATTTTTTGATGCAAAAATTTTGGGCACGTCTAGGGAGATGCATTCTCTGTCAAGTAAATAATGAAAGCATAGATCATTTATTTCTCACGTGTAGATATTCCAGGCAAGTTTGGGTCCATCTATCATACTTGAAGGGAATACTGCTTGATTGGGAAGGTGAGAACATATTGTAGGCTTTTCATCATCGGATCTCTTATCCTGTAAATAATTTGTTTAGTTTTTGGATAGTTTGTATGCAACATGACTCATTTCTTTTTACTGGCGATCATGGAGTGTTCTCTTAGATAATTATTAATTGTCAATTTTTTGTATATCTCACTGAAAATAGTGGACCTCTTTATGAATGAACTTTATGATAGACAATGATGGTAGCTAGTTGAAAACAATTTTATGTTATATGTTATGATGGTAATGCCAATTGGGCTAAAAGCAAGAACTTTCACAATATTTATAAAAAATGGTTTATTTCTCCAGTAATAAAATGTGATTTTTCTTATGTGGAATATATATATACTAAACATTAACATTAATGTATCACTAACCATTTTTAGTTTCGACTATTCAAATTGTATTTTTATAAAAAAATGCATTAAACATCCTTAACATCTTTATTATACAATTTCAACCATTTTAATCAAATTTCAGTTAAAATTTGTAATGTTTCTACTATGTTCAATCATTTTGTGTAGCCTTATGGATTTGCAGTCTCTAAACACCCATTGAAACTAATTCTCAATAAACATATTAACATAAATATCAATGGCGTCCGGTCCTACAAAGAGATGGAGTGCCAGGCACTAGTTATAATTATCCCAACTTCCACGTCACAAACGACAGATAGACCGAGTGGTATAAAAAGACAACTAAAACGCCTTGTTTTTCCGGCGAATTTTGGATATAAACTAGTTCAAATTGTTCATTAATTATTTTCGTAATTTTTTAATTTGTGCAATCAGATTTAGTTGTTTTAGACTAAATGACCCGAAACACCTTGCTTTTCCGGCGAATTTTGAATATAAACTAGTTAAAATTGTTCATGAACACTGTTATTTTCATCATTTTTTAATTTGTGCAATCAGATTTAGTTGTTTTAGACTAAATGACCCATTTTATTATTTAGAAACGAATTGCTCTGCCGACTTCCGGCGAGTCGGGGGCGTTTTGGTTAGAGTTTATACTGCTCGCCGATGGACATCAACCTTGCTGACGTGGAGATATGTCCCTGCATGATTGGGCGTTGTGATCAAATGGCCACTGTTTGAGCTGGACCAATTCTCCGCTTCGACGTCGTCATGTAAGCTGTGAGTGGTGACGACCAGGGTTGGAATTTCAAATGGTGGATACCCGTCAAAATTGCCGGTAATAATCAAACTCTGAAACGTTTTCTATTCTAAGACAGATTTTGACGGTCTTGGTAAAATCTTAGCTTAGCTGTATTTGACGGCTAAAATGACCCATGACGGGCATTTGCCAAATTCCATCTCGAGCATTTATCCGTCAAATTCCAGGGATGGAATTTGACGGGTAAATGCTCGTCATGGATCGATTTACCCGTCAAATACAACTAACATTTTAGAGAAACCGTCAAAATCTGGCTTACAATATAAAAAATCTTTCAAATTTGAGTAGTTACCGGCGATTTTGACGGGTGTCCGCCATTTGAAATTCCAACGACTCCAGGGTTCAAATTTGAAGCCTTCAGAGCCCTTCCAAGGCCATTTTAAACGTCATAGAAGGCCACAAGGAATTTGACAATGCAAAAAAAATTTAGCTTCATTTCCAGCACTTCAATAATGAAATTGAGTAAGCCTCGGTAAATTTGCAACAGAAGGGCAGCTACAAAATTTGCCTATCCAGGGATTCAGTGGACTATGGGAGAGTCGTCTTCCCAAGTGCCCTTGAATAGTTGGATCATGGATGAGGATCTGAGTCCCAATCGACACGGAGCATGGTGGGCCACTAGGCTACCTAGTGCTAAGTTCAAGTTGGTGAGTCAGGTTTATGACTCACGATTCGATGTTCACTTTCAAATCATTTAATGGCATTAGCATGCATTATTGATTCACCAGCTTCATTAAATCTTGGTATGAGATAATGCCACCCACCAACTCGATTTTCCATCTGTCATCTTATTTTTCACCGAGTCACATGATCTCACAACTTACAAGTCACTTGAGTATTTGAGTATATGATGTGAAATTAAATACTCATATGAGTCATATCTATGGATGGTGAATTGATTTGATAACCCTCCACTCTCAAGGCTCCGTAAAGAAAAACTAATGGTGTTGTTTTTTGGGTTACAACTTACAAGTTGCAATTTACAATGCATTGAGCAATCTTTGCTAGATTTGAACCTAACCTGGTCCAATGCAGGGTATGTAAGTTTCCATACCAAGGTTTCACCTAATGCTAGACATTTCTATTATGACCACCACAAGACTGGGATGACAGATCTTTGGTAGTAGGCTAGTAGCACACTGCCATTTGTTTGTGCTCATGAATCATATCCTATACTAGTTAGTCCAGGATTCTAGGATTTATTCCAATTTCCATTCATTTACTTGGGTCAGAATCATTTGAATCAGCACTCCCAGTCTCCCACGGTCCACCTAGGCTGCTTAGTCTACCTGTCTCATCGGAGGAAGGGGGTTAGGCAGTATAGATAAAGGCAACTGGACTGGAGGGCCAACTAGAGAGAATGGTTGTACAATATGCATATAGTCATCTCTAAAACAAACGAAAGAATTTTTCATATACCTAACTGAATATTATCATTGCTTAATTTGTCGAGATGCTTACACAGTAACTCTTGTGCTCGAGCTATTTATGAGGGTTTCCTATGTCTACAATGGCTACGATTTAGAGAAGCTCATTCCCATCATTACAGCACCAGTGGATTTCTCCTGCAAATATTGCTATTACGTCTCCCCTCCTCACTCACCTCACCTTCTGACTTGAGTTCTCTTCTTCTTCTTATTCTTCCTCCTGTGGGCTCTCTAATCTATGCACTGAGTGCCCTCACAATGAAGAATGATCTCTGAAAGTATCTAGAAACCTCAGGAAAACAATACCCAGTTTTCCCTCACCTACATATATATATCTATGTTATGTAGAAGCAATTATAAAATGATTTTTTTTGTAATCATGTGAAATACACAAACATGCATTCGCCTACCTCGGGCAAGGTAAACCAACTCAGGAGCGCCAGGATATTGTGGAATTGAGATGGAGTTGCTTCCAATCGTCTTTCTGTAGAAGGAAACGGTTGCACACTCTAATTCCTCGTTGTCTTCTGCGGTGGGAAACTCGAAGGTTCCACCTGTTGCCGCCTTTTCACACACCTCGATCACGTGGCAGAAATCTTCAAGCCACTCGGTGTGTCCTTGGGGGCAAGTCTCGAGTCAAGGCTGTCACCTTGTTCTTGACTC
>LPNX011199949.1:372328-434687 GCA_001517045.1 Pseudotsuga menziesii
CTTTTTCACAGGTAGGAGCAAGAGAAGCAGAGGTAGAACGTTGGGTAGGATGGATTAAGCTTCCCCGAACTTAAAGAGATTGCTGAAGTCTGTTAAAAAAAACATTATTTTGGGTTTACGAGTATAGGACAGTCGGAGGTTGGGACTCAGACTCTCAACTCTCCAATTCTATGCTTCAGTGTCTCCCTAACTTCTATTTCCTCCAGAATATTATGCAGAGCTAAGTTGTCGACTTGGTTGTCATGAATTTACAGGTATGTATAGCATTTTACACTTGTGTAACATTTTATATGTCGATAAAAGTTAAATGTGTTTCTTGTTGGAGTTCCTTTTGGTTCTATATATATAAGGGTTTAAAATTTCTCCATCCAAAATGTTGTTTGAAATTTGTAATGTATTATGCGATTGCGACTAATTCTTGAATACTCAATATATGTAACCTTAAAAAACCCGTTATTTAAATGAAATCAGAACCAAAATAATTTATACTTTTCATAGTCTAGGACCACAACTTCGTTTGGGTGGAGGAGCAAGAAGAAAGAGCCTTGTATTTGAATTCCAAATCTCTCAATGTTATTTATTTACCATGAATCGTAAACATTAGGTTGAAAGAAAGAACAATATTTGAATATAAGTGTTTGAATTGTTCCAATTTCCTTAATGAAATCCAATAGTTGAAAGGATAAAATATTTAACAACCGACACTGTAAATGTTATAGACTGTGACCCCTTCGTTTTCCTGGTAACCTTCTAATAATGTAAACAAGAAATACAAATTGTCTACCAATATATCTAAACAAGGGAATCCCTCGATGGACGTTCATGAATGAGGGACTGGGAGTGCAATGATCTAGCGAAGAACATGGTTTCAACATCCTCGTTGTCGCAAACCTCCCAAACGCGTGTTTATGATTCGTCTTCCTTGTTGACTTTGGTAGAAACTAGACACCCAACTTGTAGTGATATTTGTTGGAGAATTTATAAGTTCTTCCTTATAGTGGACTAATAAATACTTGACCTTTTTTATAGGGATAATAAACTCGATATAGATTGGAGGTACTATCCATAATCTACCTAAAATTGGGGATTTTGTTTGATCACTTCGAATTGGGGTATAAACTCTATATACATTGGAGGGACTATCCACAATCCACCTAAAATTGGGGCATTTGTTTGATCACTTTGATTTGAGCATGTGGGGAGGATATGATTCAATTCTAAAAATAATTGTTGAATTTAGGGTTAATAAAAAAGTTTCTCGCTGAAAGCATTAGGTATTACATTCTGGGGTTTTTCTTTTAAGTAGGCCCAATCACACTTACCAATAGAGACACCATCAAGCTGAATCAATCCTCCATTCAAAGGTCCTTCCAAATTCCAATGCCTTATTTTATCAATGACCTAACAACTGAGTATTTCACATGCCCGACAGAATCTTATCTAAGTTCAATAAACTATATGTGGTTAACTCACTAATTCCATGTAAATGTTGAATCACTCAAGATTTCTTCTTATTATCATTTTTTTCTATACAATGTTTTAATAAATAATAAAATTTTGTTGTACACTTACAATTTCAAATGAATAAAATGATTTATTTTTACATGTAAATATTGAAGGGTTCAATTTCTCACAACCCTTCAAAGTGAAATGGGTCCAAATGAATAAAATGATTTATTTTTACATGTAAATATTGAAGGGTTCAATTTCTCACAACCCTTCAAAATGAAATGGGTCCAAATAAATAAAATGATTTATTTTTACATGTAAATATTGAAGGGTTCAATTTCTCACAACCCTTCAAAGTGAAATGGGTCCAAATGAATAAAATGATTTATTTTTACATGTAAATATTGAAGGGTTCAATTTCTCACAACCCTTCAAAGTGAAATGGGACCCTACCCTTCAAATTTGATCCATGGACGACTCCGCAATCCCCGCCACTCGTGAGTCGTGAATCTTCGTGACGTCTGACTCATCAACGATCTTGAACCCACACGTGACGTGGTAAAAAGACACAGCCCTAACAGTATCTGACAAGTGGCGGCGCCGATGAAAATGCTCCACCATTCGGGAGTCGAAATTCGCACTCCAACTTACGCACGTTTTCGCAAGAGGGCCCATGGGCGCGCCGCGCGCTCCGTCTCCATTCAATGAACACTACGCTCTCTCAACTCCTCTACAATTCGATCCGGATGCTGACGTAAGCCGTGAGCCTGTCTGAATATCTTCGCATATTTATTTTCATTTTCAAGGCGTTAGGAAAGTGGGATCAGTGGGTCAGAGGCGGTCATATTTGACTGGATAGGTTCATTTTATCTGGCCGTTATTTCAACTTGGGTTCCGGGGGAGGTTCATCTGCAATTGATTCCAAGAAGAGATTGTTTGCGCCTCAAGACAGAGTGAATTATCTTTATAAGACATAAGATACCTAGTGGATAAGCATTAAAAGAAATAGCAGGAGGAGTAGAAGGTCAGAGGATCGAGACCAGTGAGAAGAAAACATAAGAATGGGCAGAAGAAATGCAGAAGCGGAATTACATTTGCCTCCGGGATTCAGATTCTTCCCTACAGAGGAAGAACTGGTGGTGCATTACTTGTGCAAGAAAGCTGCCTCGCAGTCACTGCCTGTTCCCATAATAGCAGATGTGGACCTCTACAAATATGATCCATGGCAGCTTCCAGGTATTTTTTCATTTTTCACCTCTGAGCCTTGTAGCCCATATTTTTAAACAGATTCAAGAACGTGTAAACAGATGGAATTCAGGCTTACTAAAGAGCTTGTTGTTTTCTTTTATTGTTTACAGAGAAAGCCCTGTTTGGAGAGAGAGAATGGTACTTCTTCACTCCCCGGAATAGAAAGTACCCAAATGGATCAAGGCCCAACAGGGCAGCTGGTTCTGGATACTGGAAAGCTACTGGTGCTGACAAGCCCATCACCGCTAAAGGGGGAAAGAAGAGAGTGGGCGTCAAGAAGGCTCTTGTCTTCTATGTCGGGAAAGCACCCAAAGGCTCAAAGACCAATTGGCTCATGCAAGAATACTGTCTTGCTGATCTTAACAGTCCTGCAAGGAAGAAGGACAGCTTAAGAGTAAGTTGTTCTCTCTTCTCCTTGTTGGCTTTTGAGTGATAAGACACCTGTGTTGGATTTTGCTGGCAATAGCGATAAAGATATTGGGGTTGAATGATTGTAACATCAATTTCACAGTCAAATGCTTGGATTTGCATTTTTGCATTTTCAATGTTACTAATGGTACTTTTTTTCAGTTCTCTGAAGCACAAAAGTCTGGAATTGTCTTTTCTTGCCTTGTATTTGGCATTTGAATTTTAACTCTAATGAATCTGAATTCTATATCTTTCATGGATGCTCTGTTATTTCTTTTGTGTATACTGATTGAGAGAATTCTTCTTGATGCAGTTGGATGATTGGGTTCTCTGTAGAATATACAACAGAAAGCTCAGTGCTGCGAAATTAGCACTAGAGCAGAAGGAAAGCTCCAGTGATGTACCAATGGAAACCATTGATGAAAAGGAGATAGAGAATAAGCTTACCTCAACTTCAATAGAGCATAGTGGCATTGAAGAGAGCAAGCCATTTTCTGATCATTTGAGCAAATTGGGACCTTCTCCAATAAGCTACAACGCCATTTCCCCTAATATTGCTTCTCCCATGACTTCCAATATCTGTTTCCAGAACCTGGATTTCTTCCAAAACTCAACCCTCGCTTTCAGAGGCAATAATACCCTTGAGGCCCCAGTTCAGAATACAGCATTCAATCCAATTTCCTCCTCCATCAACCACCAATGGACAAATTGCAATTCGACAGACTTAATTTCAGGATTGCATGCTGAATCCAGTCGTTCCAAGCCATCATCATTTTCAGAACCCATTTCGGAGAAAGAAGTTCAGAGCAGCTTCAGATTGGAAAATTTCTCACAGGAGCAGCAACAATTATTATTTAACTTCAGTCTGGAAAGTCTACAAAATTCCTTTCCTTGTTTAGACCAAATAACTTTTCCTGATGCTCATCGCGATTCCTTTACTAATTTCAACGGTTCAGACTACCTGCTAAGGTTTTAACCTACTGAGCTCTTCCATTGAGTTGCTGGACCTACAGCAAGGCTTATTGGCCCTGGTTAAATTCTTTTTGACCTGCACTTCCATTGGGTTCATGAACTTACAGGCAAGCTTATTGCACTTCCATTGGGTTCATGAACTTACAGGCAAGCTTACTGGCCCCGGGTTAAATTCCTTTTGACCTGCAGTTCCATTGAGTTCATGGACTTACATACAGCAAGGCTTATTGGCCCCGGGTTAAAGATTCTCCACTGGAGTTTATTCAGTTTTTCTGAATTTAGTCAAAACTTCCATCCACAAGGGCTTTGGTTGGTTAAATGGAGATGTTATTCTTTTCATCAAAAGTGAAATCCCCAAAGTAACATGGTCTTTAAGCCCAACGTAACATGCTCTTTAAGACCAAATGCAGGTCTGGAAGGATAATTGGAGGTTCAATAGAATAAGTAAGTTGGTAAACCTTCATCCAAAATATTCCCATATTGGATTGGAAGGTGCAAGCATGTAACATTGTGATATAAAAACCATGATCAAAGAATAATATTGTTGTTCATGTTAATATTAAATTATTCATCCATCATGGTTGATCACGTTCATCATATTGATCTTGAGTCACAGTATATGATTTACAGTTTATATGTATCATAATTATCACACCATATAATTTAAAGTTTACATTTATCATAATTATCTATGTTTAATGAAAGAGTCTTAAGGATTGATGATTTTGTTTATGTAGCAAGTTTTTGACTGGAATTTGGAGATTTTTGTTTTGGGATTTTGTGTTGTTTAAATATTGTTTCTGAATGTATAAATGGATTCAGCACCCTCAAATAGCATAAAACACCAAGCATAAACAAATTTAAGCATTGTTACTTAAAATTTCAATTTTTTTTTAGCCGATTCGAGTAAAAAAAATGCAATCTAAAACAGTCAAAATATTCTAACATTTAAATTAGGCGATGTTCTGCAACCTATGGTTTTTATTCTGGGATGGAAAGTCTGTCTTCAATAAAGTAACATCATTTAATGAGTAATGACTTAAAATGAATGTCCTTTAAAATTTTGAAATTACTTATTAAAACTCTTATTTTTTTAATGTGAATATAAATTCATAATAAAATGATTTTATAAATTAAATTGTGATTGTAAATATTCTATAAAAATGTCTAATATCATGGTATAAAGAAAATTTTATTGACTCTATATGTAATGATTGAGTGAATTATGTAATTGGCAATATCTTAATCTTTCCATTGACAAATTTGCAAACATAAAAAAATAAAAATAAAAATATTTAATTTTTTTGAAAGTTATATATATATATTACAAAGACTTTTAAGAAAAGTCCATAAAAATTATCCAATTTGGGATTAACATTGTTTTTATAATAATTTTCATTTTTGTTTGATATTTACATTATCTTAGATGTCCCATGTCCCATAGTTTTAACTATTTATTAAGTACCTTTTCCACCCTCTTTTTAATTGAAGATGGGTTAAGCATGATTGTGAAACCTGTTTTTATCATGTAACCATTAACCTTTGTCCATTCTCAAGCTTATGGGTTACCTTAATTTCACCTTCGAATTTTTTCTCTAATGTTATTAACATAATTCTTAATAGTTGATTGTAAATAGTATTAGCCCAAGCAATTTACAACCTTAATTATTTAATAATAATACCAATTTTTTTTTTTACTATGCATACATCCATAATTAAGATAATTTAATTCCATGCACAAAATTGAATAATATGGAAAATAATCAAATGCATAATAAAATTATAAAACACAACATTTCAAGATGCATGAAAAATACTCATCTTTGGAGATAATCCTCCAACTAACTACAAATGAAGGGCATTCCTACCAACCTTAGGTGTGCTCTATCATATCATTCCATAAGGATGAAAGTCCTAAGGTTTTTTCCTTTTCCCACACCCAAAAAACTCTCTAGTGCCAAAATCCTCTCTACGACTCTCTCAATCAACTAGCATTCTTCCCTCTTAGCTTGCACAACACTAGAAATTGGATCCCTTTCTTTGCAAGAAATCTCTTAGGCTATCTCAATTCCCTTCCAAGCTCCAACACATGTTGGCTAGGAAATCTCATTGTTGGAACTCCAAGGATTCTTAGATATAGGTGAAGTTTCATATTCTAGTCAACACAATAATCATTAATATTAATTTCACATAACAATTACATAAAACTTCATGAAATTACAATTAACAATATAATTATCCTCCCCTCTTACTTCCTCCTAGCATGAGCATTAATCATGGATCAATTAATCTCTAATCTCAAATCTCAAACATTATATTTGCATATTCTGAAACCTCCAAGTGACCCTCATGAGGAGCCCACATTTCCCCTTCGTAATCTCCCAAGCTTAAGTTAATATAAACATGGTTATTTAAGTGGTATTTCCTAATCATGGGTTTAGAGACTTTAAATAAATTCACTAACTGAGATTTATAATTAAGGCTAAGGAATTAGGTTAATAACTCAATAAGATTCTCTCCCCTTAGCCCCCTTTCACTTCCCCCACTTCTGGAATCATAGCCCCCCATCTTTTCTTCATCCTTCTTTGTTTGTAGTTGTCATGGAATTTTGTATTATTAGTTAATGTACATCATTACAATATCTTTGGTCCTCTTAGACTATATATGTTTGGATTCTATCCAGTTGATAATTAGATACACACTTACATTCTAGGGTAAAAAATGTGGTGTTAGATTCTCCTCACGTTTAATTTCAATGCACCGTCCTCAATGTATATTAGCTATGTACAATTATACATTAACAAAAATTTACATCAAAATTTCAAAATAGATGTGGTTATGCCTCTCACATAGCATCCTCAAGCTCCCAAGTTGTTTTTTCAAATGCATATGCCACACCATTATTTTTCCTTGCAATCTTGCATCATCGTTGGCTATCCCACTGATATAACACATCTACATTGACTATTCACTAGTTTGATTGCCTACCAAGGCTTGGCAAATCAGCATGTACCTGTATCAATTATTAAGAATAAATATGCATGTTATAACCCATCTCATGCAAGAATTATTGTGGATAGGAATTTTCAATATCACAAGGTATTCATGTATATTCATATCACCAAATAACTATGAAATATTAGTATAATACTTATCTATCTTAATATTTATTTGTTTCACATAGCTTCCATGGAAATATTCTATCTCTTTTCTCTTTTTGAAACAACTTGATTCCTACAAACTTACCACATGAATGTCTCATAACAATTTCATTTAAGTTGTCTCATCATTTTTGCACTCAACCTTCTAGGCTCAAGCATCGCATGCAAGAAGAGTGCCAACTTATAGAGTCTTACTGCCAAGAATCCCACTGGCAACCTATAATCAACTAGTAACTTATGGCAATTGCGGATTTCTAGTGTCATCATAATGCCCTTCTTCTCAACCTTTCTAGCTCAAAATAGTTATGATTTTCCTATACTAGATATATTCACCATTCTTCCCATAGAGATTTATTATAGTCCATTAAAACATGACTACTTTTTCATACAATTCTTTATTTGCGTCCATAATAGCTCATGAAATGATCTCCTAATTATAAATTACCAATCATTTCATAATTTCAACGATTAACATATTAATTGCAATGAAACATAGCATAATCACGCATTCACAAAATACATTCAAACATGTGTTCCCACATATATGTGTGCATAACCACAAGATTCACATAATCTATTTGTGCACATCACTCAATGCACCCATCCATTGATTCACAAATCATTGGCGGTTCCCACAAAAGTCTTGAGAATTTGACCTTGAGGGGAGAGAGAGGGGGGGGGGGGGTTAAAAACTTCCCCCAAAGGCAAATTTTCAAAAATTTTGGGGGCATTTTTTTAAAAAACCCCCCCCCCCCCCCCCCCCACAAAAAAACAAAGTCCAATCCTCATGAATTTTGGGAGTGGTTCTTGTAAAATTTTAGAATGCACAACATCACAACAATATGTTCTGAATTACATGCAATTCCAATCTAGATCTAGATTCAATAACAAATTCACATAGAATATTTCAAGAGATAGCATGAAAAAGATGAGAAGAAGAATATTGAGACAAAACTAGAGAAAACCATTGTAGAGCTTTATTTTCCATTAAGCTTATTGAGAAAAACTAGTACAATATATAGACCTCCCATGGATGGAATTTGAATATCCCAAGGAAATATGATTGGCTCATAAAATGATAGGATTAGATTGGACCAATTCATCTATCAATGACAAAAGGCCAAGTCTAACTCCTAGATTGGGCCATAATGAGGTTCAATGAACATAAAGGACTAAAAGGAGGTCAGGGTAGTTAAATAAGTGTGAACATTGCCATTAGGAGGGCGCATGGGGTGAGCAGTTGGCTAAGTAGTGGTCATTAATGTACAAGTTTGACCAGGTCCTCAAGAGGGCATGCTCCAGCTCCTTAAAATAGGGAAATTCCATAACTCCCTCATATATGCAAGGTAGAGGGGCACATTGACTCCCTAAATGAAGGAAAAGATTCCAAAAGTGGACAAACAATGTTTCATGGATATATCACTAGTCTAAGTAGTCCAAAAGTGGGAAACTATGGTCCAAGAGACTGTTAGGAACCTGTTTCAACCCTTCTCTTTATTTTGTTAGTATATTTTTGTTGGACACATATGCTTTGTAAGTCATCCTGTGAGTATATTCTATTATCCCACATTCACAGGGAGTAATAGGTGTTTAGATTAGACTTAGTATATAAGTACGTGCTGAGGCCAATGAAGACATCCACGAGTTATTTTATATTGAGCTTGCTCAAAGGAGGTTTCCCCATCGAAGTGGATTGCGATCAATAAAATTCCTTCTGTGCTCTGCTATTTCTGTTATATCGTGCATTTTCATTATTTATTGCAGGAGGTTTCTCACATCTGCTATCAGAGCACTTTCTTGGGCTCGCTAGGTCGAATTTCTGCCATTTTTTTCCAGTGCTTCTCAGTGCTGTGATTATTGAAGTAGTACTTCTTCTTTGCATCGATATTGTTCATTTGGATCATGGAATAACCCCTATCCACTTAACTGCAAGAAGTACTTGGGAATAGCCCTAAAACTCATTGTGAGGAGTACCACATGAACCTCGAAGTACATGGCCATTTAGAGGACCTGCCAAGTGAAAAGGGAAACGACCCCTACCTAATCGACTAGTCCACACCCGTGAGGTAAACCAAGAGTTGTCGTTTGCGGCAAAACAATTATCAGTTTTACCTGATCCTTAGAGTGAGGGGTATTAACCCAATAAGCAAGCTGTTAGACAACATTATTGGAACCCCCTGAACATTTAGGAAGTCGAACATACCTGGGTTCCATATCTAATTCCAGTTGATAAAGTGCAAATTGCATCTATCCAGAGCTACCATAGATCAATTCCACCAAATAGATAAAAAAAAAATTGTTTTCCGCCATATCTTCCTTGTTTTAGCTCTGTTTCCTTTGAAAATTCACTGGAACCCCCATAATTCCATTCTGTATATTTTCTTCCTTGAGAACCTTATCCCAAATTCCACTTCCCGAAGCACAAAATTCCACATTTTTCTATTTTTTGGGTTTGCCATAACTTTTTCGATTCTCGTCCAATCGCCTTCAAATTTTGCCACAGTGTTTCTTTCCTAATTATGTTTCCTTGTCCCACTTTGAAAAATTTTCCCATTCTTTCAGTCAGCTTCTAAAATTCTCATTTTCTGCTTTCTTCTCTCTCAAAAAGTTTCCAAAACCTAGTCAAACCCCAATTACCCACTCGAGTTTTTTCCAACTCCAGATTTTGCTTTTCTAAAAACATTTTGATCCAGATTTATGGAAGAACACAACAAAATACACAAATAACAAATATGCAGCGAAAATAACACTTCATTTCATTAATCAAAGAATTGAAACTTGTTTACATACAGAATGGAAATAAACTAGCTAGAGTGCTGGTAGCTTATCTTTGAGAAGAGATGTGGCAGCTACATGTTTCTGAACTCTATGTTACAATGAGGCTCGAAGGCCTATATATTATTGAGAAACAATGGAAACCATACACATCCAAAAACCTAACCCTAGGAGGTGAAACACCAGAATGTGGGCCCCGTTGGGTAACTTGGTACATCAATTTCCTAGGGTTGTAACTTTGGCATACTACCTTTGTTTGACGCACATGATACATCGTTAGAAATATCTATTCAAGGACTACGTCTAATAATGATAAATTTTGAGTTAGAAATAGACTCATTCCCCTAACCATTCGATGCCGAAAAAATGTTGTTTAGGGCCTCAAAATGGCTCCAGAAGTTTAGGACCCAAAAACTGCCAAAAATAGTAAATTGTGCTACAATTAAGGAAACTAGAAAACTAAAAGAAACAATAGTGGGGGTCCAAGTGGAATAGGAGGGTGGCCACCAATATCCTCCTGGATCATTCCTCCCCCCATAGGAAGCAATGGTCCCCATTACATTGAGTTCCTCCATAAGATGAGGAAACTTCTGCTGAACTTGGTCCCTGGTGAGCCACTTTCCCTGGTGAAGGAGTTAGCCTGCTTTGACAACTCAATATAGCTAGATCTTCTACTGGCAAGTGTTCTTGATCTGTGTGTCCATAATACAATCAGTGGTGTCTTGTTCCATGCAGTCTTGGTTAACTCTGTTGGTGTGAGTTGTTCTGCCACGTCTAATGTGTCCAGTAGAGGTGGAAAGTAGGGCTGAAGGCGGTCCACATTGAACACTGGGTGCAGATCAAGGAATGGTGGAATACTAAGCTCGAAGGCATTGTCCCCAACAGCCTTGGTGATGGTGTATGGCCCATATCGAAGTGGGCGAAGCTTGCGATGGGGTCCAACGAGGTGCCCCTTCTGCAAATGTAGCCACACTTTGTCGCCCACCTGGAAGTTTTGTTGCACCCAATGATGATCATGCCGATGCTTATACTTAGCATTGGATCTGTCCAATATGTCATGAACCTATTGCAGAATGTGTTGAATGCTCTCAATGAAGTTGTTCGCCTTGGAAACTTCATACTGGACATGTGCTAAATCAACGTGAGTAGCTGTTGCAAATGGCATGGCTACGTCAATGGGACATAGTGGCTGGAATCCCAAGCCCACCTGAAAGGGGATATGGTCGATTGAGTTGTGGAGGGCCCGGTTATAACTATGTTGTACACAGGGGAGGCTTTCATCCCATGCTTGTGGATGCTTTGAGTTGTACATGCGCAAAATGTGTACGATCATCCTATTGACGACCTCTGTCTAGCCATTAGTCTGGGGATGGAAAGCTGTGGACTTTGTGAGCTTGGTGTCTAGCATTGACCATAGGCTAGACCAGAATGTACTAAGGAACCTGCTATCTCGATCTGAGATTATAGACTATGGGATCCCAAAGTGTACCCACACTCATTCAAAGAAGAGTTTAACAGTGGCTTCTACTATGATATTCTTCTTGCAGGTCGTCATTATGGCCATCTTTGAGAATCTGTCGACGACCACGAACACAAAGTCATTGCTGTGCTTAGTAGAAGGAAGGCCCAACATGTAATCCATTGAGATGGATTCCCAAGGTCAAATAGGGGTAGGCAACGGAGTATAGAGGCCTTGCTTCTTGATGGACGGTTTGGCAATGATTCAGGCAGTGCAGTATCAAATGTACTTCTCGATGTCGTGTTGAAGGTTTGGCCAATAGAAACAATTCTGCAGTACTGCCGCTGTTTTCTCGACCCAAAAATTCCCAGCGACCCAACTGTAGTGCACTTCCCAAATCATCTTGGCACGCTCGCTGGAAGGAACACAAAGGTGTCCCTTGTGACATAGTAGTGCATCCTGGAGGTGAAAATTTGGAACTTGGTTTCCCTCCAAGAGCGTCCTGTATGTGTGGCTGAATTTTGGATCACTCTTGTAGAGAAGCATCCAATCGGAAGTCTCGTGCCCACAAGAGTTGAGCACAGTGGTTATTGCCACGATCGGTGGTCGGCTGAGGAGTCTGCAACATTATTGGTGCTTCCCTTCTTGTACTTTATGTTCAAATGAAACTGTTGTAGATATGTGGACCACTTCTAATGGTGATCGTTCTGTAACTTCCCTTGTGTCTGTATAAACTGCAGGGGTCGGTGGTATGTGTGGATGATCATTTTTTTCCCCAAAATGTAATGCTTCCATTTGTACAATGGAATACATCTCTTTGTCATAAGTGGGATATTTGCGGACTGTGTCGAACAGTGTCTCACTGTGATATGCCACTGGATTCCCTTGTTGAGTAAGGACTACCCCAATAGCATAGTCAGAGGCATCTGTCTCGATCTCAAATGGTTGTTACAAGTCTGGCAATGTGAGCACTGGGTCTCAACATAAGCGATGTTTCAATTTTGCAAATGCCTTCTGTTGAGTTTCTGACCAGAAGAATTTTGCTTTTGCTCCTCCCATGGTGACTTGACTCAAGGGCCAAGTGATATGAAATAATCCCAACATGAACCTGCGGTGGAAATTAACAAGACCCAGAAAGCTGCTAAGCTCTGTTAGATTAGTTGGGGCTGGCCAATCCCAAATGACTTGTGATCCAGGAGGATATTGGTGGCCACCCTGCTATTCCACTTGGACCCCCACCATTGTTTCTTTCATTTTTCCAGTTTCCTCAAGTGTAGCACAATTTACTGTTTTTGGCAGTTTTCGGGTCCTAAACTTCCAAAGCCATTTTGAGGCCCTAAACGATGTTTTTTTGGCATCGAATGGTCAGGAAAATATGAGTTCATTCTAGCCTTAATATTTTTCATTTTTGGATGTAGTCCATAAACAGATATTTCTAACAATGTATCATGCGTGTCAAACAGAGGTAGTATGCTAAAGTTACGACCCTGGGAAATTGATGTACCAAGTTACCCAACGAGGCCCACATTCTAGTGTTTCACCTCCTAGTGTTAGGTTTTTGGATGTGTAGGGTTTCCATTGTTTCTCAATAATATATAGGCCTTCGAGCCTCATTGTAACACGGAGTTTAAAGGCATGTAGCCTCCACATCTCTTCTCAGAGATAAGCTACTAGCACTCTAGCTAGTTTATTTCCATTCTGTATGTAAACCAGTTTCAGTTATTTATTAATGAAATGAAGTGTTATTTCCGCTGCATATTTGTTTCTATGGTTATTTGTGTATTCTTTTGCATTCCTGCATAAATCCGGATCAACTTGGATCTTGGTTGGATCCACATGTACCCCACACTCATCAATAATGTATCCCAGATACTGAACCTAGGTCATGCCTGCACTTTTCCAAATTGGCACTCAACTTGTGCTTCCGCAGTGTTTGGAGGACATGTCGGATGTGGTAGAGGTTCTCTTCCCAAGTCTGGTTGAATATCAGGATGTCATCCAAGTACACTACTACAAATGAGTTGGTGAATGACTGCAAGATGTCATCCATCAGTCTCATGAAGGTTGCGGGAGCATTTGTCAACCCGAAAGGCATGACCAGCCATTCGAAAAGGCCCTCCTTGGATTTGAAGTCAGTCTTCCACACATTAGTCGGTTCGATTGGTACCTAGTGATACCCGGACTTTAAGTCGATCTTGCTAAAATATTTCGCCCCTTTAAGCTGGTCTAGGAGGTCATCAATCCATGGGATCGGGTACCTATTCTGGACAGTAATCTTGTTCATCACTTGATAGTCATTATAGAGTCTCCAAGTCCCATCCTTCTTTTGTACCAACATGATCAGGCTCCCACAGGGCAATGAACTTGGTCGGATGTGACCCTTATTCAGCAACTCCTGAATCTGCCTCTTGATTTCATCGTTCTCCAGAATAGAGAGTTGATAGATTGGTCCATTAGGCAGCGGCACACCTGGGGTCATATCGATGGGGTGCTTGACCTGACAGTGCAGAGGCACCCCTATGGGTGAGGTGAATATGTCCTGGTACTCCTCGACGACCTTGTCCATTTGTTGTTTTCATGCGAAGGAGCCCTGTCTGGAGGTCGTGGCCACGATCATCTTCTTGCCCTGAGGGAAGATCATCAAGAAAACAAATTTCCCAGTTTTGGAAATGAGCTTACTGTATTATTTTGCAGTAACCAAAGAGATAGCGGCAGGAGGTGGTACCTCTGGTATCCTGTACAACTTATTTCCCAACGTAATAATAACAGCGCGGGCCAGGACTCATACACAACATCTCGCTTCCATAAATATGGTTGACCTAATAATACATCACAAACATCAAGAGGAGCAATATCACATAATACCTAATCGATGAAGGGCTTGATGTTGTAAGGAAGGCAGCACTACTGGCTGACGCGGAGATCCCGTCCTTGGTGAAGCCACCCGATGGTGTAAGGCTGCGGGTGTGCTATGGTTGGCAATCCCAATCGCTTCACGACCTCTACTGAAATGAGGTTCTTTTGACTCCCACTGTCGACAATGAACTGTAGCGGGGAACCCTTTACCCACATATGGGAGTGGAAAAGACGCTCCTCCTCTGAATCTTCTGGTTCTTCCTTTTGGATCTTTGTGGTGGCAATGGTGGCGTTGGGCTCTGCATCAATAATCATCTTCCCTCTGTCATTCCCCTTCTCGGGTTCTAATTCAGTGTCAAAGTATGCATCTGATTCAGAAGCCTTTATCTCGGTCACCAGTGACTGCTTGGCCCGATACTCACTTGTGTTGTGAGTGGGGCTCTTATGGAACTCACACCACTTTCTCGCTTCCTTCTTTGGCTTCACAATGTTTCTCTTTGCTTGCGGATTTGGCAATTTGTCTTGAGTTTCCATGCCTTGGCGGTGTCCTTGGTTTTGCGGTTTGGGGGCACCTTTCGCTTTCTTCTGATTCGCAGATCCAAAGTCTCGCTTTTTCTGTTTGAATTTTTGCTCAATTTTGGCAGCATACCAGTATGCCGTACCAAGCGAGGAGATGTCAAGGAACTCCATTTTATCTTGAATGTATATGTGCAGACAACTGTGGTACTTCAGCACCAAATGTTTCTCTGAATCTTTGATACCCAACTTGGTGCATAGGGTATGGAACAGATTCCTCAGCTCATGCACATCTTGATCTCTTTGCTGCCGCAACGTAGTCCATTGTATGTACTTGTCCTCATAGCTCCCCACGGGATAATATTGTCCCTTTATGGAATCTCAGAACAAATTCCAAGTGGGTACAGACGAGAATAGAGAGGTTTCCTCCTCATCCTTTCTCTCACAGTAGGTTTCCCACCAATCCTTGACATGGGAGGCAGATTTGAGTAGTGAAAAAGTAATCTTTTCCCGGTCGAAAAAGTCATGAACCGAGAAATATCTTTCTAATAGATTCAACCATCTATCTACGCTGTCTGCATCTATTCAACCATCAAATATGGGAATGTCTAAGTTTACTTGTACCTTAAAAGGGGTTGCGCCTCCAGAGTGGCTTCTAGATGCAGATGCACCGCCAATGGGAAGTCGTTGAAGGATCTGGGCGAAGTTATCCATCATTGCATTCCTTTGTTTTTCAAGGGCCTCCTTGAGAAACATTTTGATAGGATCTTACACCCTTGTATTTCTTTTCGTCCCCCATGGGCGGCCATCGTGATTTGTGAGGCTAAAAAGGTTCAACCAGATCGAGCCCTAACTCCTTATACCCCACCCTCATTGGGGACATGCAAAGAAGGATTGAGAATGAGCAGATTGCTCTGATACCACTGATCCAGATTTATGCAGGAACGCAACAGAATACACAAATAAAAAATATGCAGCAGAAATAACACTACATTTCATTAATCAAAGAACTGAAACTTGTTTACATACATAATGGAAATAAACTAGCTAGAGTGTTGGTAGCTTATCTCTGAGAAGAGATGTAGCGGCTACATGCCTCTGAACTCTGTGTTACAATGAGGCTCGAAGGCCTATATATTATTGAGAAACAATGGAAACCCTACACATCCAAAAACCTAACCCTAGGAGGTGAAACGCCAAAATGTGGGCCCCGTTGGGTAACTTGGTACATCAATTTTTCGGGGTTGTAACTTTGGCATACTACCTCCATTTGACGCACATGATACATCGTTAGAAATATCTATTCAAGGACTACATCCATAAACAATAAATATGAATTCCGGAATGGACTCATATTTTCTTGACATTCGATGCCAAAAAAATGTCGTTTAGGTCCTCAAAACGACTCCGAAAGTTTAGGACTCGAAAACTGCCAAAAATAGTAACTTGTGCTATAATTAAGGAAACTGTAAAACTTAAAGAAGCAATAATGGGGGCCCAATTGGAATAGGCGGGTGGACACCAATATCTTCCTGGATCACCTTTATGTTTTTTTTCTACCCATTTAAAAAAAAACAAAAAAAAACTCATGGTTATGGTTGTCGTCCGTACTTGAGTAAATAAACAAATGGAAGACAAACTTGTCACCCTCAGGACCAAAATCCAAGATCTTGATGAAAAATTTCTCGACCTACGTCTTCAACATTCAGTCATGAACAATAGATGATAGCCCAAGTCTTTTGCAGACAATGGGTTCTCTTCTTCCAACAATTTTCATGGGCCAAAGCTTGGTTTTACTCGCTTCGATGGTGATGATCTGACTGGATGGATATATAGGGTAGAACAATATTTCAGTCTGGATAACACTTTTGATGTTAACAAAGACCCACTTGCATCCTTTCATTTGGAACATGAAACCCTTCAATGGTTCCGTTGGTACATCAAGGCTCATGAAGAGGAAAACTTGATAGATTTTTGCCAACTCCTTTTGCAACGATTTGTCCCTAGTGCTTTTGATGACTTCATAGGAGCACCCACTAAAATTCGTCAAATTGGAACTGTCAGGGAGTATTAGATAGAACTTGAGAAACTGGCCAATCACATACAAGGATTGTCTGATGCATTTTACAGGAGTTGTTTTATTAGAGGGATGAAGGATGCACTTCGATATGAGGTTAAAATATTCTGTCCCAACACAATGATCGAAGCCCTGGGGTTGGATAAGTTGGCGGAGGACAAGATCATAGCTCAAGGGTGCTACAAATGCACTTTTGTTCCATCCAGAAATATGGTTCCCTAAAGACCTCCAATCATGCCATCTCCTTGAACCACTCCTATCAAGCATTTATCTCAAGCCGAGAAACGGGTTCATAGAAAAAAGGGATTTGTTATAATTGTGATGACAAATTCACCTGAGGACATCGATGCGTTGAGCAAAATCTCTATCTCTTGAATGTGGATTTTCTGGCTACACCTAAAAATTTTGTTGATACTCAGGATCCAGTAGATGATGAGGACACCATTCAAAAACTACCTATTGACCCTCCTACTTAGGACAACCATCTAGAGATATCTCTTCATGCATTAGCTAGAGTCACCACCCCACAAACTATGCGGTTCAAGGGTTTCTTCAAGGAGCTCCTTATTGCAATACTCATTGATTCTGGTAGCACTCAAAACTTCATCGACCCTCATATCGCCAAGCAGGATGATTATTTTGTCCATCCTTGCTCCAGCTTTGAAGTCATGATTGCCAATGGGGGCACCTTACCTTGCAAAGGGAAGTGTTGTAATGTACAAATCTATATTGGAGATTATAACTTGCGCTCTGACATGTTTTCCTTACCCTTAGGTGGATGTGATGTGGTTTTGGGCACTCAATGGTTACATACACTTGGACCCATCTTATGAGTTTTTTTTGAACTTTGGACGAAATTTTTAGTCAATGGAAAAAAACACACATTGAAGGGATTACAACCAGGGTCTCTTAGCATCATCAGTTAACATCGCATGGAAACTCTCCTTAAGAATAATTCACATGGTGTCATCGCTCAACTCCATTTCATTCATATGCAACCTTCAGCGGTCTCCTCTATGCCCTTAGATCTACAACAATTTTTGGATCGATATTCATGTGTCTTTGATGAACCTGTAGGATTTCCACCTTCAATACCAGAGGACCATCATATTCCACTCCTTCCAAAAAGTTTCCCTCCCAACATCAGGCCCTATCGCTACCCATTTCACCAAAAGACAAAGATTGAGATGCGTGTTCGAGACTTACTGAAGCAAGGTATATTCACCCTAGTACTAGTTCCTTTTCTTCACCAGTTCTTCTTGTCTGAAAAAATTATGGGTCATGGTGCCTCTGCATTGACTTTCAAGCACTTAATCACATCACCATCAAGGATAAGTTTCCAATTCCTGTTTTTGATGAGCTTCATGGTGCTCATTTTTTCTCCAATTTGGATCTTCGCTTTGGGTATCACTAAATTCGGGTTTATGAGGAGGATATCCCTAAAATGGCTTTCCGCACACATGATGGATGCTATGATTTTTTGGTCATTCCCTTTGAGGTGTCATTCCCTTTGGCCTCACGAATGCTCCTTCCACATTTCAAGAATTGATGAATAAAATATTTCGACCCTACTTGTGGAACTTCATTCTGGTCTTCTTTGATGATATCCTCATCTATTGTAAAACATAGGCTTAGCATCTCCAACATCTGGATCTTGTACTTCAATTTTTCTGTGATCATCATCTTCGTGCCAAATAGTCTAAATGTGTTTTTAAGTAGGAGGAAGTAGAGTATCTCGGGTATATTGTTTCAGCACAAGGGGTTCACGTGGATCCTACCAAAATAGATGCCAGGAAAAATTGGTCGCATCCTCAAACACTCAAGAGCATTCATGGGTTTTTGGGACTAACTGGATACTACTGCAAGTTTCTCAATGATTGTGGGAAGATTGCAGCTCCATTAACAACTCTACTAAAAAATTATGCTTTTACATGGACACATGTTGTTGAGTGTGCATTTGACAAACTGAAACAAGCTATGTGTACCACACCTATTCTAGCTATGCCATATTTTTCCAAGCCCTTCACTATTGAGAGTGACGCTTACGATAATGGACTTGGTGTTTTTCTCATTCAAGATGAACATCCCATTGTGTTCACTAGAAAATCCCTTTATGGTAAGAATTTATTTGCCTCTAGATATGAGAAGGAAATGATGTAGTATTTTGCATCTAGTACAAAAGTGGCAGCCATACCTATTAGGGAATCATTTTTGCATCAAGACTGATCACCAGAGTCTAAAATATTTCCTAGAACAACGGGTCTCATCCCCAACACAACAAAAATGGGTTATCAAACTCATGGGTTATGAATATTAGATCACTTACACAAAGAGTAAGGACAATCTTGTGGCGGATGCTCTTTCTCGCACATTTGATGATCATGTTTCTCTTTTAGCTATTTCTATGCATATTTCAAATGGGTTACAATCTGTTCAACAAGGATATGCCAATGAATCTTCATTATCTGAAATCATCGGACGATTGGCCAATAACCATTTTGTTGTATCGCATTACTCTTGGGATGGTTCTTCTATGAGATATAAGGGTCGTTTGGTGCTTCACCATAGCACATATCTTCAACAGGTTGTCTTCTATGAACTCCATACTTCTTCATTGACAGGGCACTATGGGTTCCTCAAAACGTATGAGAGGGCATGACGTAACTTCTTTTAGATGGGAATGAAATGGGAATTCAACATATGGTGGCTGAATGTGATACCTTTCAACACCACAAGGGAAAAACAACACTCCTTCCCAGATTGCTCAAACCCTTTCCCATCCCTACAAGGATTTAGACATATATTTCATTGGATTTCATTAAAGGGCTCCCTAAATCTGGAGGGAGGACTGTAATCTTGGTTGTGGTTGATAGGCTCTCCAAATATAGTCATTTTTGTGCTCTCAACCATCCATATACTACCTCCTCAGTCACACAAATTTTCATGGACTAGATATTTCGTCTTCATGGAATCCCTTCTTCTATTGTCTCAGACCACAACACAACTTTCAAAAGTCATTTTTGGACAAAATTATTTCACCTCACTGACACCAAACTGAATATGAGTTCAGGATATCACCCACAAACATATGGTCATATTGAATTCATCAACAAATGTTTGGAAACTTATGTTCATTTCTTCACCTATGAACAACAACATCAGTGGGAGAAGTGGCTCCCTCTCGTTGAATGGTGGTACAATACTTCCTACCATATTACATCTAAAATGAATCCATATGAAGCAGTTTATGGTTAGGAACCACTAGTGCTCCTTCCATACATCCCCAACAGTTTACGAGTTCAAGCAGTTGACATGATTTTCTGAAACCGAGATCAGATTCTTCACACTTTGCAGGACAATATTCACATGGTGGGAAACCTCATGAAACAATAGGCCGATCAGCATTGTTTTGAGTGCACTTTTCAAGTCGGTGATCTATTTTTTCTTCTTCTACAACCTTACAATAAATCCTCCTTTAAAATAAAAGGGCGTCAGAAGCTGGATCCAAAGTTCTATGGTCCATATAAGGTTCTCCAAAAGATTGGAATTTGGGTCCATTGCATATATTTCATGTCTTTTGTCTTAAGAAAGTTATTGGAACCAACATTAGATCACAAACTGTTTTACCAAAACTGGATAATGAATGATCCATCATTTTGGAGCCGGAGGCCATACTTAATAAGTGCATTGGTCAGCTTCACTCTCAACCCATCATAGAGGTCTTAATTCAGTGACACGACATGAAACCAGAGGATGCTACATGGAAACCACTCCTTTAGATTCAACGACAAATTCCACATCTAAATATTTGAGGACAAAGATTTTGTAAGAGGGAGGGGATGTTAGGAACCCATGTCAAACCTTTTATTTATTCGTTAGTATATTTTTTTTGGATGCATATGCTTTGTAAGTCGTCCTGTGAGTATATTGTATTATCCCACATTCATGGGGAGTAATAGTTGTTTAGATTAGACTTAGTATAAAAGTACGTGTTGAGGCCAATGAAGGAATTCACTAGTTGTTTTGTATTGAGCTTGCTCAAAGGAAGTTTCACCCTTGAAGTGTCCTCAATCAATAAAATTCCTTATGTGCCTGCTATTTTTGTTATATCGTGCATTTTTATTATTTATTGCAGGAGGTTTCTCATAGACACTAAACTAGGAACTAGGTGGCCAAATAACACTAGGTAGAACAACATGAAGGTCCATGGCATACATATGATGGGAATATTGTTCTAACACCCCCCCTTAAGCCAAAAATGTTACCGATCAAACAAAAATAGGGCCCAAGCAACAAAGGATTAAGGTCACCCTTTACAACAATTTATTTGTCCATTTAAAATGAGGAAAGAGGAAAAACCACATGGGGAATACCCCCCCTTAAGAATGGACATGGCACAAAGATGAACAAAATTTATTCAACAAGTCTTGGTATTCACTTGAATTAGATGAATGAAAATCTTCTTCATGAGAGACTTGGTGAAGATGTTGTGGACGCCTTGATCATGCACCAATGCATCAATGTATTGTAGACAAAGAACATGTGGAGAGGCCCCTTGAAACTCATTGTTTAATGATGGAGGGACATCATAAGAGTGCTTATTGCTGCAAACATACTCTAATATAAATACATACTCAATAATGGAAAAGATATCTCTGCAAACTCTTTCCCAAAGAGAATCAAAAGACTCAACAAAATCAACTTCTTGTGTAGCTTCCATATGATGAATTAAATCATGTATCTTCTTCCCAAACTGATGAAACACCTTCTTAACTCTATAATAGAGCTCATGAGGCTCTGAAATATCAAAATAGGAGTCATATAGAGCATAAAATTGTAAATTTTCCTTTAATATTCAAACTAGGGCTAACAGTGCATGCAAAATATCTACTGATAACCACACATGAATATCTTTTATAGTATGCAGCGGAAATTAAAAATGAGAAATAAATCACAATATTGACACTATTATTTTGGGTATGGAAACCCCCGAAAAACCCAATATGGGAAAACCGATGCAGTAGTCAGATATAGATTTTATTCAGAGAAAATATGGAACTTTTACAATCACTGCAAATTCACTCAAACCTGGTGAATGCAGTACCAACAGAATCACTGGGAAAATCCCAGCTAAACCTCAGCACCCTCCTGCGTGAGTGTACAACCCAACTGTACAAAGTTCGGTGATCTTGCTGCTCGCTCCTCCATCTTCTTAGCTAAATCCTCTGTCTGACTTTCTCTCCATGTCTATATCTTGTCTCTGTCGGAACACAAGTTCCCGTGTCCTCTCCACCAATTGATCTATCTTTTATAACTTTAGGTAAAGTGAAAACCCTAATTTCACTTTCACTTTAACTAGTGGTAAAGAAAAAACCCTAATTTCACTTTCACTTTAACAAGTGTTTCATTAAAGTTAGTTTAGATCAATTTAGTCTATTTTCCAAAGTACACTTAGGAAAAGTAAATTAAATACAACTAGTTTCCAAATTTAAGTCTTATGCATGCAAGAACACATGCATGCGGGAAGACCTTCCTTGTTGCTACTAGTTTAAGAATCCCTCTCAAGGAGGAAGGGATTCGGTAGTAACCCCAACTCATCCCTGAACTTCACAAAAATCTATCTGCAAAGTGCCTTGGTGAAAAATTTTGCCACTTGCTCCTCTATCTCTATGTACTCCAAACGAATGGTTCCTCTCTGAACACAATCTCTCAAGTAGTATCTGATGTCTATGTGTTTGCTCCATTCATGGAACACTAGATTCTTATATAGCCTGCTACCACTCTTATTGTCACAATGAACTACTGTAGCCTCTAGCTCACACTTGAACAACCCTGTAAGTAACTTCCTCATCCAGATAACCTCACAAGCAGCCTTTATGGATGCCATGTACTTAGCCTCTGCAGAGCTCAATGCAACTGACTTCTACTTCCTACTGAACCAAGATACAACCCCTGATCAAATGCTGAAAAAACCACCTGAAGTACTCTTTCAGTCCTCTACACATCCTGCCCAGTCAACATCTGTGAAAATTGCTAACTGTACACTCCCCCTGTGCTCATAAACCAATCCATACCCCATTGTACCTCTGATGTAGCGAAGTGTTTGCTTCACAGCCGTCCAATTCACTCTCTGAGGGTCCACCATGAACTGACTCAAAGAGTTGACTACAAAGCTCATATCTGGTCGAGTGTTGACTAGATACATAAGCAATCAGATAAGATGACAACACAAGGTAGGATCAAATCCGTCTAACCCTGATGCATCAATATTCCTCCAGTTAGAAACTAGAGGTATGGCCATAGGCTTGCAGTCCTCTATCCTGAATATCTTCAGGCTATCTATTGTATACTACCCCTGTCTGATGAAGAAGCATCCATCTCTCTGCCAAACCTCCAATCCCATAAAGTAATGCATTAACCCAAGGTCGTTCATCTCAAATTCCACTACAAGATTGGAATTGCAGTCTCCAATAAACCTCTCACCTCCTTTCAAAAAGAGATCATCCACATATAAGACCAATATGAGAGGCACCTCACTTGTCAAGAAGTACAGGTTGTGGTCAACCTCACTCTGCTGAAATCCCATCTCCTGTAGATAGCTGTCAATCCTCGAGGAGCCTGCTTGAGCCCGTAAAGAGCTTGATGCACTTTGCATACATGTGTCTCCTTATCCTCCACATCAAACCCCTCTGGCTGCTTAATATATGCCTCCTACTCTATCACTCCATTGAGGATGACAGTCTTGACCTCCATTTGATGGACATGCCAACCCATCTCAGCAGTTAGTGAGATAATGGTCCGAATGGAAGAATACCTGGAAACAGGGGTGAAGGTCTCCTCATAATCAATACCCTCCTTCTATGAAAACCACTTTACCACAAAGCATTCCTTATACTTTTCCACACTTCCTTCTGCTGCATGCTTCACCTTGTATATCCATCTGGATCCCATCACCTTTTTCCCTTGTGGCCTCAACACAACCTCCCATACCTAGTTTTTCATAATGGATTCATACTCCTCAACCATAGCCTCCTACCACACATCATGTTGTGCACCTCCCCAAAGATGGAAGGTTCAAAGTTAATCAACTCTGTCATCAGTTCCATGTAACTAAGCCTCTCTGGTGGCACACTTCATCTAAAAGATGTCTATGGAGGATCTACCTGCCTGGAATCCTACACTGTGGACCTAAACCACTTAGGCCTTGGCCTAGTGTCAACCTGTTGTAGCTGTTGGATATCCGTATCCTGCTACAGCTCACCCTTCAAGTCAATGACTAAAGGATCCTACCCACCTGACTCCCTCTAACCACCAGAACCTATGCTCTGTTTCTGTACATGTACCTGTACATCTGGATCCTCCAATTTGACCCTCAACTCCCGTGCTAGTTGTTGCTCTGTTGTTAAGTCCAAAGATCTCCTCAAGGCCCTGTCCTCATCAAACTGGACATCCATGCTCACAATAATCCTCCTGCGAGCTGGAATGTAAACTCTATATCCCTTCGAAATCTTGTTGTACCCAACAAGTAGCCCCTTCTCTCTAGAAGGATCCAGCTTCTTCCTATTTTCAGCATGAACATGACAATAGCAGACATTGTTGAATATGTGAATGTGACTCAGATCTAGCCTAGTGCCTGTGAAGACCTTCTCTTGTGTCTTTCTTCCTAAAGTTGTGTGGGGACACCTGTTCTGAATGTATACTGCAGTGGAATAGTGGTAATCCCTGATAAAATAGCATGGCCTTGGCTGCTCCAACCATTTCCTCATTCTTCCACTCTATAACTCCATTCTGATGTGGGGTATGGGGTACGATGTGCTCCTTATTGATCCCCTCTACCAAAAAATACTCCATGAACTCATTGGAAGTGTATTCACCCCCCTTGTCTGTCCTCAACACCCAAATCTTCTTCCCTATTTGGTTCTCCATGAGAGTCTTGAACTCTCGAAACCTCTCAAATACCTCTGACTTGGCCTTCAGAAAATAGATCCATGTTTTCCTGGAATAGTCATCAATGAAAGTCACATAATATCTGTAACCAATGAACGAATGGACACTCATAGGTCCGCATACATCAGAATGCACTAAGTCCAAGGGTTCCTTTGACTTGTTCTCACTCTATGGGAAAGGATTCCTAATGTTCTTCCCCAAAACACAACCCTTGCAGTGGTTATGCTTTTCCTCCTATACCTGAGGAACTCTAATGAATGTATGTCTTAGATGCTTCAGTGCTCCATGGTGTAAGTGTTCCATCCTCTTATGCCACAACTCACCCTAACTACTACTTCTTTTACTAACTAGAGCCTTTTCAGGCTCAAAGTGTAGTCTGTACACTTTCCTTCTCCTCCTGCCAATCACCCGATCCAAGCTCCTATATGACCCCTTGGGACTGATATATACTCTATGATCACAGAAATTCACCTAATATCCCTTTTCCTCTAGAGTGGAGACTGATATAATGTTCTTGTTCAGTCCTGGAACATACAACACATCAACAAAATTGAGGGGTTTTCCAGACTCCCTCTCAAACGAAACAGTGCCAACTCCCCGCGTCTAATACCGCGCATCATCACCCAGCTCAACGTGGATCCAATTTCCACCCTCCTACAAGTATCTGAAGAATATATTCTATCCATTCATATGAATAGATTCTCCACTATCAATGTACCATATGCTGCTCCATGTGGTGCTTGCCATGCAAGCTATCAAGCAGAACTCCGCATCGATGTTTTTGCTAAACTCATCCACCTATGTAGATCCAACCATTTAAGTAATACTCTTCTTCTTCCTGTCTATGCATTGGGAGGCAAAGTTTCCTTGTTTGTGGCATATAAAACACTTTACCTTTTTGTAATGTCCCTTTTTGGAAATTTTATTAAAATGACCAATTTTTCACTTTTTTCCCTATTTCGACCTTAGACTAGTTTTGATGTCTAGGTCTCCAAATTGACCCAAAGGATCCCAAATCTTCTAAGAAGTTATATGAATGATATTAAGAATTGAATATGATGTTCAAGTATTATTTATGACCCTACAAATACTTCTACAAACTTGTTTAATATTCTGGCCAAGGTGGGAGTTTTCACTAGCAAATTGGGGTTCCAATTCCCCCAGGGTAAATTCTGAAAATGGCTTTCCAAATGCTCCCAAACCCACTCGAAATTATGAAAAGATGTATAGGATGTTTAAGGGACATTATTAAGGTCTTATGTGCATCATTATTCAGTTTATAAATACTATTATAACCCTCTCCCAAACAACTACAAAATTACTAGTTCAACCCTTGGGGAAATGGCACCAAATCTTTTCCAAATGCAAATAAACTGAGTAAGATGACTTCAAATGCTTAAGTTTTGTGTATGAAACTTGTAATACCCATAAATTTCAGTCCATTAATCATAAATATATCATATAAACATTCTTACATTCGAAATCATCAGCATTACAATGGCATACATCAATATAGTGGGGAAATGGTCATTGTTTGCTCATTAATAATCACTTTTACATACAACCATTTGGTATTTCGACCTAATAATTTATGAGTATGAATAAAATATTATATTAATCTTATTAAAATTATAAATGTACAATTATAATCTCTCCCAAAGAGTACAATATCTCACCCAAAGCGCAATCCCTCCATGAGCAAGAATATGCAATAAAGACTGGAAATGATTGAGAGAATGTGTTGCACTAGAAGAAACCACAAGATGATATGTATATTACACCTAAAAATATAAACTCCATTAAAGCTCCATGAAATACCTAAATTTCCTCTCCAAACACCAACTTGGATGGGAATCTTTCACCCTCAAAATTGGCTGAGGCAAGAAACTAGTCATCCACTCGCTCTCTCTCTTCACAAATGAAGATTTCTCAAATGATCAAAACACCTTATCTTAGTTGATCCCTGTATTTTATAAACATAATTAGACTTATCAGGTTACCAATCCATCCACAAACTCAATCCAATTCGAATTAGGGCGTGTGCTTAAGATTTGCCATGTGTCCTCCCTTCCCTATCCTTGCATCTTCCCCAAATTCGAGTAGGGACCTATTGAGCTTCCCCAACTCACATGAGCGCCCTATTGGATACTATATTTAGGCCTGACATGTCATAATGGTTAGATGTTAGCCTTCATGTCTAAAATATGTCATAAATGTCATAGCATCTTCATCATTGGTGCGATAGATGTCATAGATGTTAGGGAATCTAGCCCAAGTGTCCAAGAAGCTCCCATTTGACTCTTTCTCTCTCATGTAAGTTACATTTCCTTCAAAATTCGACCTATGATGCATATGGACAAGTGTATTATACTTCTAACTCATCCAAGAACATTAGGCTTCCCATGGATTTGAAACTGCAAGAGGATGGCATGTGGAACAAACATTCTAGCTTGTGTGGGCCCCATAATCTCTGTGTGTCTCCATGCTCCATTTGTAATTCAATTTTATCTTGTATTTATTTAATTAGCTCCATTATTAAATATTTATTCCATTCTATTTTCTGAACACCATTTATTAGCTCCCTTATTAAAATTCCAAATGTATCAATCCAACCTAGGGAACTAGTAGGATTAATGGAATAGTCCTGCTATGCAATTATTTGAATGGGGACGTTACATTCGTCCCCACCCAAGATTGCTTGTCCTGAAGCAATTTAAGATTTGGATGCTGCAAAATCTTCTCCTCTTCCCATGTGGCATATTCACTTGGTAGATCCTTCCATTGTAATAAGTATTCTTTGATAGTCCTGCTTCTCAATCTCCTTTCCATTGTCTTCAAAATATTTTCCGGAACAAGTGTGAGCTGGCCTTCATCATCCAAAGGAGGAAGTATTTATGAAGTGACAATTTGCTGACCAATATATTTCTTGATACATTAAACATGAAATACATTATGGATTTTACTCCCTTTCGGAAGTTCTAATTCATATGCTACCTCCCCAATCTTCCGAACTACCTTGTATGGGCCATAGTATCTTGGTTTTAGATTTTCTGCTCCATTCTTTTTGAGAGATGTTTGTTTATATTGTTGAAACCTCAAATATACTAAATAATTAACTTGAAATGTCCTTTCTTCTCTATGGCTATCTGCATATTTATTTTGCTGATTTTGGGCATCCTGTGTTGATGTATTTGTAACTTCGGAATGTATTCATTCGTATATCTTATGTATTGTACCCCGATGTTTATTTCGGGATGTGTCTGTAATGTATTTGAGTCATGTCATGCCTCGATGTTCCTATCGGAAGGTTCTATAATGTAAACAAGTCATGTCAAGTCATTGGGGGTAACCCTCCTATTGGTCAAGGGTTAAAGTCCCCGCAGTTGTGGGGCCCTAGGGTTATTAGACTATCCTAGAGAAGTCGACCCTAGGTGAGTCATTGTAAGTTGGGGCAATAGTCCCCACCATTGTGTTAAGGATAAAGCTCCTTGTTGGTCAGAGGAGGAAAAGTCCCCACAAGTTGTGGGGCACTAGGGTTATTAGACACTCCTAGAGATGTCTGCTCTAGTAAGTAATTGTTAAGTGAGGCCGACATGTTGGAGTGGGTTTCAAGTGAACAGAAGAATATAAATAGAGAGTGAGCCTCTTTATTTATCACACACACACTCACTCATTGGGGCACATGAGTGACAGGAGAAGTTGTTGGGATCTGAGAGAGAGACTGCTACTGTTGGGAGACCATCTTTATGTTTTCAGGTTTTACTTTTGGTGCTGATTCTATCTCCGAGAAAGTTGCAGGATTATCTCCATTTATGGTTTCCTCAAGGATAAACACTATTTTCATTGTCTCTTGTGTTTGATTGTTGTGCTTGTTATTCACTCAGTTAAAGATCCTAATGTAATGCTAGCTTAAATGATAAAAATCTAACATGGAATCAGAGCTAACCTAAGAAGAAGACATTATGCAGCTATCGAAGCTAGGGCTTATTAATTTTTGGGTCTCTCTCCATAATCAATCAACAAAAGTATGCTAGGCTGACTCTCCATTGAAGGGCGCATTTTTCTGTCGAAGCGGAATTCAATTCCAAGCATTTTCATTTTTCGATGCGGGAAATTAGGGCTTCTTACAGAAGAGGAATTTTTTAGTGAGCCCGGAATAGGATTTCTCTCCTCATCAAAATAGAAGTTTAGAGACCAGGATCAAGTTTTTTGGTTGGGTGAAACTCCAGGAAAGTCAAACCCTAGTTTGACCTCGAGTTGGAAAAACCCTAAATACTAAAACTGATAAGTTTTGGTACGTTTGCTATATCTTGGGATTGGTGAAGGCCCAGGAGCTAAAAATTTCAGAGGTTGAAAATAAAATCTTGATGTACACTGTGCCCAACATTCAGCCTCATATTCGCTATATTATGGGAGATATGATCCCTCCACGTTAGGGTTCCAGCCTCTTCCAGAATTCATCCCTAAACCGGACATCTGGGGAGAATTGCTATATCTTGGGCTACACAGGTCCAAATGAGATTTATAAAGATGTTATAGAAAGGGCACAGACTTTAATTTCTATGGTCCTAGTTTTAGACTCAGAAGATGAACCAGTGACATGTGCAAGTCTATACAACTTTGCTGTTCTAAATAGTCCTGTAACAGGTCACCTTGGGAAAATGATCATAAGTTCCAATTGGTGAAACCAATTTTGATGAAACCTATTTTTTTGGAATACGGACATGAGAGCCTACCTCAGTACTAATTTTTAGACATATAGGAGTAGTAATTTTGGAGATACCGCAGAAACAGTAACAAGCATTTCTGCAGAAGAAATTGGAAAACTAAGGCTTCCTGTTCCGGGAGCTTCCCTCCACTGTTTTCAGAAAAGGAGTACATTGGAAAGCTCAACTTGAAGAGATATATATTTCTATCCAATAATATCCAAAAGTTTCCAAGTTTTTAAAATTAGGTTTTCTCTTACAAACCCTAGATTAGCTAGCTCCGGAACCAGGACAGACACTTCAAATCGGTAAGATCTAATCCTTTGCTATTTTCATTTGAAAGTGATCTATCACATAAGCTTGATGATAAGCTTGGTGAAGTTGAAAAATTCCAAGCATGGAAGTATATGATCTATTTGAAGAACATGAATTGGACACCTACACAAGTAGATAGTTTCCAGTTCCAGAGGGAGATGAGGCTAAAAGCCTTACACAAGAAGAACTTGGTCAAGGCCAAGAAGATCATTGTTGATTTAGTCACGGATCAACTTGTACCACAAGTGTCTTCCCTAAAGACACCGAAGATGTTTGATTCCTTGACCAAGCTATTTGAAGGGAAGAACATAAATCGGAATATGACCTTAAGAAACCAGTTGAAGAATGTGAAGATCCAGAATGCAGAGACTATACAGTCATACTTTACAAGGGTCTCTCAAATCAAAGAACAACTTAAAGCGATAAAAGAAGAAGTGAAGAATGCAGAAGTGGTGATAGCCACCTTGAATGGCCTCCCAGGATCATGGGATTCATTCATTCAAGGAATGTGTGCCAGAAGGAAGTGATTACTTTCAGAAGAAGAAGAAGCTCAACTAATAATAAGAGAAAAGAAGATGGGAGCAACTGAATATCAAGCTCTCACCATCCAAAGAAGATCCCTCAAGCAATGAGGAATATGAAGAACTCAACTCTTGAAGAAACTCTTATCCATCCTAGCATTTGGATAAGAAAGGATGCTATTATGAATGAAGAGGACGATGAAGCTGAAGGCTCAAGAAGGAGTCTACCCACGAAACAAATAAAGATAAGTATTCAATTGTCATTTCATGATATTGTTTTGTTATGCATTTGTTTATATTCAGTTGATGTATTATGCATGATAGAATGTTTGCATTAATGACAGTATACTACTAATATGCATGAGATGGGTAAGTAGCTCATGGTGCTATACAACTCTCCATTGCTACTTATCTAGAATGAAACCTCTTTGCTGACATATTGGATTAGTGCACAATCTCAATGTTGTCCTGGTATAGATGGAAGGCATCTAGAAAGTTTCCGTGAGATATGGATGAATGTTGTATTGGCTAAAGTAGTTGCATGATCATATATTTATGCATAAGAACTTGCCAGCATGAATATTCCTCATGAAATGTTTCTAACCATACAAATGCATTTGACTTGTAGGAAAGATCGCATACATAATCGCCTACAGGAAAAGAAGAATGAGACTTGTTTCGAAGAACAAGTGACAACAGTTCAAGATGAAGAATAATATGATGAATGCAGTGACATCATTGATGCATAACCTTCCAAGAAGAAAGGGAAGACCAGTTCAATAAGAATGATGTCTAGAACGCAGTATCGATACGTGAAGGGAAGTTCGTAGTTCCATCATGCAGTAGATGGAAACATCATGGGATACAAGGCAAGATTCGTAGCATGAGGCATAGAATACGAAGAGACATTTGCAGCCAGTGGGAGTTGAGACACATGACAGGAAGAATCATGTGTGCAAATGAAAGAAGGCCCTATACGAGTTCAGAAGACACCCATGGGATAACACATACATGATGAGCTTGATGAATATATAAACCTATGCTACAAGGTTGATAGAGGATGACAAGCTCACATATGGGTGCGAGAAGAACTTTTGAAAAAGTTCAAGATAGAGGACCTTGGTATCCAGTGATCCTAGATGGATATATAGAATATTAGTAGCAGACGAAGCTACTTGTCACTCCAGTACATAATGTTTCAGTGCATAGAGTACAGAAGACAGAGGGAGTATGATGCTTCAGAGGGAGTGACTGCAGAAGATCCTAAGGTTTGACATGGTATGACAAGATGGATAGATTACTGATGACTCTAGGCTTTACTGCAAGTAAAGTGGATTCCAACCTTTGCATCAAGGTTGAAGGCGGAAGACCAGTGATGCTCCTGTTATGTGTCGATGCACTATTTTATAGGCATGGAGGTGTGGACAAGGGAAGTATGCAGTAGAGATCCCGAATAGGTTCAGGATGATGGACTGCATGACCACACCTATGGCATCAAACCTGAAGCTATTGAGTGTTGCTTCAACAGATTCGGTTGATGCCACGATGTATCATCAGATGATTTGTTCATTAATGTACCTGACGGATACGAGACCAAATACTTGCTTTGTTGTGATCACATTGAGACATGTTCACTTGATGGTTACAAGTATGATTCGAATCAAAATATTAACCTAGAAGGTTATACGGATTCAGATTAGACAGTGCCATTGATAGGAAGAGCACTTTGGGGTGCTTCTTCAGTATGAGATCATGTGTGATCTCTTGGATTGGCAGGATGGAGTCCTGCATGGCGCTGAGTATAGCCGAGGCAAAAGATGTTTCCACTTGCTATTTGGGAGGTAGTATGTTTCTTTTGAAAACTACTATTTGATTTGATTGATCTAACTTGCATTTTTGGTATGAAGCAGAGAGGAGCAGTGAAGCTATAGTTTGTGATACAAATCGAGATCTCTCGAAAGAGGGAGTTCTAGCATAGCTGGTGAGACAGGTTGTCTGAGCATAAATCTCGGTGAAGCTCGTAGGTTGCTTAGACGTAAATGGTCCTGTAGGTTGTCCTCGGATGTAATTGGTCCTAGCGAAGCTCGCAGGTTATCCTTGGACGTAATCATCCCTGATGTGATTCTATGCTAGAAATGGCCAGAGTGAAGTTTGAGTACTTCAAGGAGAAGCTTGGTGTTCTCCAAATTGAGGTTCCCTCCAAAGAGAAGTGATGATTTCATGTGGCCTTTCGACATGGTGAAAGGATTGGTTCCTTCCATCATCAGATGTAAGTGCTATGCCCTTCTGACATGGTGAGAGGATTGGTTCCTTCCATGATCAGATGTAAGTGTTGTGCCCTTTCGACATGGTGAGAGGATTGGTTCCTTCCATGATCATATGTAAGTGTTGTGCCCTTCTGACATGGTGAGAGGATTTGTTCCTTCCATGGTCGGATGTAAGAGCTGCGACATGGTGAGAGGATTGGTTCCTTCCATTGTCAGATGCATGTGTAGATCCCACATTCAACATGAAAAAGGGATGGCTCTGTGAAGACACATCTAGTATGAAAAAGGACTAGCTCTGTCTAGATCCCACATCCAGCATGAAAAAGGGCTGGCTCTGTGAAGACACATCTAGTATGAAAAAGGACTAGCTCTGTGTAGATCCCACATCTAGTATGAAAAAGGACTAGCTCTGTGAAGACTCATCTAGTATGAAAAAGGACTAGCTCTGTGTAGATCCCACATCTAGTATGAAAGGACTAGCTCTGTGAAGACTCATCTAGTATTAAAAAGGACTAGCTCTATGTAGATCCCACATCTAGTATGAAAAAGGACTAGCTCTGTGAAGACTCATCTAGTATGAAAAAGGACTAGCTCTGTGTAGATCCCACATCTAGTATGAAAAGGGACTAGCTCTGTGAAGACTCATCCAGTATGAAAAAGGATTGGCTTTGTGTAGATGCCACATCTAGTATGAAAAAGGACTAGCTCTTTGATGATACATCCAGTATGAAAAAGTACTGGCTCTGTAAATTTGCATCCAGCATGAAAAAGGGCTGGCTCTATCGATGAAGACCTACATGGAGGCTAGGCCTACAACCAACATGAAAAAGGGCTGGCTTTGTAGAAATTCTTGTGACGAGAAGAATAAAGAGATAGCACCTGTGATGATGATCCAGCAGTAATGATCCAGATCCAGTGATGATGATCTAGCAGTGATGATTCAGCAGTGATGATCCATATCGAGTGATGATTCAGATCCAATGATGATGATCCAGATCCGATGATGAAGATGACTTGAAGATGAAGATGAGCTAAAGATAAAGATGACTTGAAGATGAATATGACTTGAAGACGAAGATGACTTGATGATGATCCAGATGATACAAAGAAGAAGACTTGTGCTGATATATTGTGTCGAGAGAATACCTTCCTAGTTAAGAGGGAGTGTTGATGTATTTGTAACTTCAAAATGTATTCATCCGTATATCTTATGTATTGTACCCCAATGTTTATTCTGGGATGTGTCTGTAATGTATTTGAGTCATGTCATGCCCCAATGTTCCTATCGGGAGGTTCTATAATGTAAACAAGTCATGTCAAGTCATTGTGGATAACCCTCCTATTGGTCAAGGGTTAAAGTCCCCGCAGTTGTGGGACCCTAGGGTTATTAGATTATCCTAGAAAAGTTGACCCTAGGTGAGTCATTGTAAGTCAGGGCAATATTCGCCACCGTTGTGTTAAGGATAAACTTCCTTGTTTGTCAGAGGAGGCAAAGTCCCCACAAGTTGTGGGGCACTAGGGTTATTAGACACTCATAGAGATGTCAGCTCTAGTAAGTAATTGTTAAGTGAGGCCGACATGTTGGAGTGGGTTTCAGGTAAATGGAAGAATATAAATAGAGAGTGAGCCTCTCTATTTATCACACACACACTCACTCATTGGGGCACATGAGTGAGAGGAGAAATTGCTGGGATCAGAGAGAGAGACTGCTATTGTTGGAAGATCATCTTTATGTTTTCGGGTTTTACTTTTGGTGTTGATTCTATCTCTAAGGAAGTTGTGGGGTTTTCTCCATTTATGGTTTCCCCGAGGATAAACAATGTGTTCATAGTCTCTTGTGTTTGATTGTTGTGCTTGTTATTCACTCAGTTAAAGATCCTAATGTTATGCTAGTTTAAATGATAAAAATCTAACATCTTGCAAATTGTCTTTCAAAAGCTTTAAAATTTCTTGGCTCTCTTCCACCCAATCTTTAGCTTTTGGATCTCTACTATGACCAAATATCATCTAAAAAAAGGTAAGTGCATCATAACCATATAATTATTTGAAAGGAGACATCCCTATTGACATATGAAAAGTGGTGTTGTAGAAAAACTCCCCAAGTGTAGCCATTTCGCCCATGCTTTTTGCTGCTCTCCCACATAGTTTCTTAGGTACCCTTACAACCATTGATTCACCCTGTCTCTTTGTCCATTAGTTTTTGGATGATAGATTGTACTTGGATTCAACTGAGTACCCACAAATCTAAAAATTTCTTTCCAAAAATCACCCATGAATATACTATCTCTATCACTTACAATGATTTTGGGGATCCCATGCAATCTGAAGATTTATTTGAAAAACATATCAGCCACTTGTGCAGCACTAAAATATGATGTAACAGCAAAGAAATGAGCAAATTTTTTCAATATATCCACTACCACATATATGTAATCCTTACCCAAAGATTTGGGAAAACCGGTGATGAAATCCATTAAGATATTGTCCTATTTTTGCTCCGGAATGGGAAATGGTTGCAATAAACCAGCTGGGCATGTAATTTCTGATTTGTTTTGCTGACATTCCTTAAATTCATTCACATATTTCTGAACATATTCCTTCATCCCTTTCCAAAATAATCTTTGCCTTAATTGCCTATAAGTTTTGAAGATCCCCGGATGGCCAGCTAGTGGGGAATCATGTGCTTCTTGCAAAGTTTTGTACTTGAGCTTTGAACCTTGAACCAAATATATTATTCCCTTATAATATATCAACCCATTCAAAATCCCATAATCATCATCCCCCTTGATTCCATCTAATAAATCACAAGCAAGTTTATCTTTGGCATATTCAACTAGTAGCATGTTTTTCCAATCCTTGGCAATGTCCATGAGAGAAAAAGAAGGTCTTCGAGATAATGCATCTGCTACAATGTTATTATTTCCATGTGTAATTTCACTCCTTATTTCCCAATAATGTTCCCAAGATACAATAGTTCCTTCATCCCAAATTCACATTTAGACATCTTAGCAAACAAGGAATGTTCTTGCAAAGTTTTCAACACAGTCTCTAGATGTTGCAAGTGCTCTTCCCAAGTTTTACTGTAAATGAGAATATCATCAAAGAAGACCAAAACAAACCTTCTAAGTTGCTTGAAAAATATTCTTTTCATGCATTCTTGAAATTTGGCTGGAGCATTAGTTAATCCAAATTGCATAACAAGAAACTTAAAGTGACCATAATGACATCGAAAAGCAGTATTTTTCACATCTTCTTCCTTCATTCGAATTTGGCGATAACTTGATCTCAGGTCAATTTTGGATAAAAGGAGATAGAGAATAACCTTACCTCAACTTCAATGGAGCATAGTGGCATTGAAGAGAGAAATCCATTTTCTGATCATTTGAGCAAATTGGGTCCTTCTCCAACATGCTACAATGCCATTTCTCCTATTGCTTCTCCCATGACTTCCAATATCTATTTCCAGAACCTAGATTTCTTCTAAAACTCAACCCTCGCTTTTAGAGGCAATAATACCCTTGAGGCTCTAGTTCAGAATACAACATTCAATCCAATTTCCTCCTCCATCAACCACCAATGGAAAAAATGCAATTTGACAGACTTAATTTTAGGATTGCATACTGAATCCAATTGTTCCAAGCCATCATCATTTTCAGAACCCATTTCAAAGAAATAAGTTCAGAGCAGCTTCAGATTGGAAAATTTCTCATAGGAGTAGCAACAATCATTATTTAACTTCAGTTTGGAAAGTCTACAAAATTCCTTTCCTTATTTAGACCAAATAATTTTTCCTTATGCTCATCGCAATTCCTTTACTAATTTCAATGGTTTAGACTACCTGCTAAGGTTTTAACCTATTGAGCACTTCCATTGAGGTGATGGACTTACAACAAGGCTTATTGGCCCTGGTTAAATTCTTTTTGACTTGCGCTTCCATTGGGTTCATGAACTTATTGGCAAGCTTATTGGCCCCAGGTTAAATTCCTTTTGACCTGCAGTTCCATTGACTTCAGGGTTAAATTCCTTTTGACCTGCAGTTCCATTGAGTTCACCAGCAAGGCTTATTGGCCCCAGGTTAAAGATTCTCCACTGGAGTTTATTCAATTTTTCTTACTTTAGTTATAACTTCCATCCACAAGGGCTTAGTTGGTTAAATGGAGATGTTAGTATTTTCATCAAAAGTGAAATCCCCAAAGTAACATGGTCTTTAATCCCAATGTAACATGCTCTTTAAGGCCAAGTGCAAGTCTGGAAGGATAATTGAAGATTCAATAGAATAAGTAAGTTGGTAAACCTTCATCCAAAATATTCTCATATTAGATTGGAAGGTGCAAGCATGTGACATTGTGATATAAAAACCATGATCAACCATGATCAAAGGATAATATTGTTGTTCATATTAATATTAAGCTATTCATATATCATGGTTGATCACGTTCATCATATTGATATTGAGTCACACTATATGATTTATAGTTTATATCTATCATAATTATCATAGTATATGATTTAGAGTTTATATTTATCATAATTATCTATGTTTAATGAAAGAGCCTAAACTATGGATGATGTTGTTTATCTACCACGTTTTTTACTGGAATTTGGAGATTTTTCTTTTTTGGGGGATTTTTTGTTGTTTAAATATTGTTTCTGAATGTATGAACGGATTCAGCACCCTCAAATACCCTAAAACACCTAGCATAAGCAAATTCAAACATTGTTACTTAAAATTTCCATTTTTTTAAAGGATTCGAGTAAAAAAAATGTAATCTAAAACAGTCAAAATCATTTAATTTAGACTACACCATGTTCTGTTGTCATTTTCATTCTGGGATGGAGGTACGGTATTCAATAAAGTAACATCATTTAATGAGTAATGACTTAAAATGAATGTCCTTTAAAATTTTAAAAATTACTTATTAAAACACTTTTTTTTTTGTTGACAAGAACGGTTATGTTTTTATTAATCAAATAGTGGTGTAACCACTGAGAACGTTTCTACATAATTCAGAGACTGTCCATTACAGGCAGAATCCACAAAACAAGAAAGACTGATAATTCTGCTAATTACACATATAGAGTCACTATCTTTGCACATAGAGGACATAGATAACAACTAAGCTTACTATTGTTGAAAGAAAAATTTCAAAAAGAAGAGCTCCCATGGGAACCTGCTACTTTCCTTAGACACCACCATGCTAACCAGATTCTCTTGCTGCTCCTCCTCCTGCACCAGATGCCATTTTAGCCACTACCAACTCCAATTTATCAAACTTCACTTCCAACTCTTCTACCATCCTGCTCATCGCAAGGCTGGGAAATAGATTATGAGAATTCCTCACACAGGCAGGAGAGATATTTATCTACCAATTCCCAACGCCTTCCACCTTCATGATCAATTTGTTTCAGATAACTCTTATTCCTGCTGAGCTTCCTCCTAATTTACCGTAGCTCAGCAGTGACCAAGAGAACCGCAGCATAAGAAGCGGACGATTTTGGAGAGGAATCCATAGTTCCTGAAGAAGTCACAAGTAATAAACATCCAACCAAACCTACACATTGAACGATGTAGAGTACTGCAACGTCCTGCAACTCCCGGCCTGATAAATTTAACTGCACGCACCATAATTTCATGATCTCGGGCGTATCCATCACACCACTCACATGCTGGGGATGGAACATCAGAGGACCTCCATGATGATTCAGAACATGGAGCATTTCAAACATTATGTACGGGCTAACGTTCTTCAGTTGCGGACGGGACAGAGGAAACGACCTATTAATGGTCGCATGTCAGCCCATGTGCCAGCACAAGTGCCTTCCTGCCACCATGATCTTGCATGATGAGAGATAGGACAGATGGGAGCCACGTGGGTAGCAATGGGCCCAGAACCTAGTTCCCTTTCCCATGGTCCTATGGGATAAGGCAAAGGGAGCTAGCCCCATTCAAGACCAACAACCCTTTGCTTAAGGAGGCTGTAATGTTGGCCACGATGTTAGCTTGTTCATTTAATCCTCTTAAGACGTGGAAATAGTCAATCTATCAAAATGATTTGGAGAGGTTTTGAATCCTTCTGAGAAACTGATGAAGGTTAATCTGGGATGGCAGTGAGTTGGTATCTAAGTATTGAATGACCAGTCATGAGTCCCCAATTACCATAAGTTATGATATTCCTTGATTTCGAGCTCGGAGGAGGGCCTGCCAAAGAGCCAGAGTTTCTGCAACATTGTTAGTTTCATCAGCTAATCCCCAAGAGTACTCTTGTTCCTGAATTCCATTAGGATTAATGAGAATCCCTTCCCCTCCTGCTGCCCCTAAAACACTTATTTTTTTAATGCAAATATAAATTCATAATAAAATGATTTTATAAACTAAATTGCAAGTGTAAATATTATATAAAAATGTCTAATATAATGGTACAAAGAAAATTTTATTGAGTCTATATGTAATGATTGAGTGGATTATGTAATCTAGCCATATCTTGATCCTCCAATTGACAAATTTGCAAATGTAAAAAAATTAAAAAAAACTTAAAAAGAAATAACATTTGTATTTAATATTTTGGAAGTTATATACATATATTACAAAGAGTTTTAAGAAAGGTCCATAAATATTATCCACTTTGGGATTCATTTTTATTTGATATTTATATTATATTAGATGTCCCATAGTTTTAACTATCTATTAAGTACCTTTTCTAACCTCTTTTTAATTGAACATGGGTTAAGCATGATTCTGAAACCTGTTTTTGTCATGTAGCCATTAACCTTTGTCCACTCTCAAGCTTATGGGCTACCTTAATTTCACCTTTGAATTTTTTCTCTAATGTTACTAACATCATTCTTAATAGTTCATTGTAAAAAGTATTATCCCAAGCTATTTACAACATTAATTATTTAATAATAATACCAAAAAAGAATTTTACTATCCATACATCCATAATTACGATAATTTAATGCCATACACAAAATTGAATAATATGGAAAATAATCAAATGCATAACAAAATTATAAAACAGGACGTTTCAAGATACATTAAAAATACTTATCTTTATGGGAGATAGTCCTCCAACTAGCTACAAATGAAGGGCATTCCTCCCAACCTTAGGCACTCTATCACACTTTCTCTCTCTATGACATAAGCCCCCCTCGAGTTAAGGATATCATTCCATAAGGATGAAAATCCTAATGTTTTTTCATTTGCCCATGCCCAAAAAAAATCTCTAGTGTCAAAATCCCCTTTATGACTATCTCAATCAACCATCATTCTTCCCTCTTAGCTTGCACAACGCTAGAAATTCGATCCCTTTCTATGCAAGAAATTCCTCAGGATATCGCAATTCCCTTCCAAATCTCCAACACATGTTGGCAAGGGAATCTCATTGTTGGAACTCCAAGGATTCTCGGATATAGGTTAAATTTTGTATTCTAGTCAACACAATAATCATTAGCATCGATTTCCCATGACAATTATATAAAATTCCATGAAAGTACCTTTAACAGTATAATTCTCCTCCCCTCTTACTTCCTCCTAATTCGCATGACCATTAATCATGGATGGATTATTCTCTTATGTCACATCCCCACCCCTCATACCGACGATGGAGAGGACGCGACTGGGTTGTTGCTGTTGTTAAATGGGAAATCTAGCCCCATTAACATAAACATAAAAATGCATTGGATTAAAAACATACATAGATGCACAACAATTGCAATTATACAGCGGAATCAAATAATCTATACAAGCATTCCATGTTTTGAATATAAGATTATACACATATGCATTAATACGCAGCAGAGACAATGCATTCACTCAACCATTCAACATGTTCATATCAATTCATAAAACAATAGTTTGCAAAGATGAAGCACAATAATACTTATCTTGAAAATAAATTGGCCCGCAACTAGCTATGTCGCCGCAACGTTACACCCAATCATAGGCCAATGTGCTCATCAATATCTCAACATCATTGCCACCCCCAAGATGGGCATGATTCCACAAGGCACTAGGGAATAACCCGCTCACACATAGCAGAAACCATACATCCACAGTCAAGCCAACATACCGTTGGGTTTCACAGACTGTTAAGGAAATCGGCCAATAACATGGAGGGGTCCTTGGACTTACTCAACCAAGCCAAACCATACATAAAACACACAGTCATCCAACTAACAGAGGGTTCCTTGGACTTACCCAGCCACGCCAACCTACTAATCAAGAACATACAACCATTTAACATCTGGGTAATTACAAAACGTTCTTGGGAAACCAAACAGAATGGTTGAGGGGAAAACAACCCTGCATGAGCCAATCCAATTCCAGGAATCGTTGTTGGGAAACATAGGATAAAATCGACCACAATAAACCTCTGAATTGTAAGTCAGAACAGGTAAAATGTTTCTGGGCATAACAAGAGCAAATATGACCTCCATTTACCCACAATTCGGGAAATCATGGCTCCCTGACCACTAAGCAACATACCAACGAATTCCTGGGTATGGAACAATGAGAAAACAACATAACATGTGAGAGAAAAATGCCCAGAAATCCCCAACTGCATGAGGGAGACCAAGATGGCCCCAAAAATACCAAAAACGTGAATCCCTGCTGCCAATGCACTCAACAGCATAAAAAAAATGACTTCCCAGCCATGGGGAATAATATAGAAACTGCAGAAAACATGAGGAAAGATCTCAGGTTGCTCATAGGGGGAAAATGACCTCTTCAAACCCCAAAATCGTGGCCCATTTCTTCCCATTCGTGCAGAAACACAGAAGTGAATTCTGGGCATGGGGAAAATGAAGAAAAACAACAAATCATGAGGGAGAGAGAGCTCAGCAAGATTCCCCTGCGTGAGAGAACCTCTCCAAGATTCCCCTGTGTGAGAGAACCTCTCCAAGCTTCCCCTGCGTGAGAGATCCTCCATGTGAATGAGAATGGGACAAAAAAATGAAAGGCATGGGTGCATAATGGCTTGGGCATGCCTTCCCAAGCATTTACTGGCCCCACACGTCAACAACACGTTTCCCCAAGACTGATGGATTCTCAAATTCAAATTTGACCTCCATACCCTTCCCATCCCAAGGAAATAACTTCCTTTACCAACTTGGATGACTGGGCATAAAAGAAAAAAATGGTAGTTGACCACTTTGTGGGTTTTCCCCTTAGACATTTGGCTTATCCCCATTGTCTCAAGGGTTTGATTATTCCCGCCCCCCCTCCCTATTCCTTGTGAAATCATGCCCCGATCTCTCTAACGTTGCAGTGCATAGCTAGTTGTGGTATTTTTACTAATTTGCATTGTACATGATGTCTCAAACATATCGTGCCTGGCTAGCACATAAACCATTGTCATCGATTTTAATCGCCGATACATAAGACACTAAATCCATGGTGGGGAATTTGCCTTTAGCTCCACACCACGATTAAATACAATATTTACATCATATGCAATTCAATACCACTGGGTCAAAACCAGGGTGTTACATCTTATCTCAAATCTCAAATGTTATATTTGCATGTTAGGAAACCTCCAAGTGACCCTCATGAGGAGCCCACATTTCCCCTTTGTAATCTCCCAAGCTTAAGTTAATATTAACATGGTTATTTAAGTGGTGTTTCCTAATCATGGGTTCAGAGACTTTAGATAAATTCACTAACTGAGATTTATAATTAAGGCTAAGGAATTAGGTTAATAACTCAATAATATTCTCTCCCCTTAGCCCCCTTTTACTTCCCCCACTTCTGGAATCATAGCCCCCCATGTTTTCTTCATCCTTCTTTGTTTGCAATTGTCTGGGAATTTATATTATTATTTAATGTACATCATTACAATATCTTCGATCCTCTTAGACTATATATATATGGATTCTACCGACTTGATAATTAGATACATGTTTACATTCTAGGGTAAAAAATGCAGTGTTACATTCTCCTCCTGTTTAATTTAAATGCATCGTCCTCGATGCATATTAGCTCTATGTACAGTTATACATTAACACAAATTTACATCAACATTTCAAAATAGATGTGGTTATGCCTCTCGCATAGCATCCTCAAGCTCCCAAGTTGCTTCTTCAAATGCATCTGCCACACCATTCTTTTTCCTTGCAATATTGCATCATCGTTGCCTATCCCACTGATATAATGGATCTACATTGACTATTCACTGGTTCGGTTGCCTCCCAAGGCTTTGCAAATCAACATGTACCTGTATCAATCATTAAGAATAAATATGCATGTTGTAACCAAATCTCATGCAAGAATTATTGTGCATAGGAATTTTCAATATCAGAAGGTATGCATGTAGAAGAGTGCCAACTTATAGAATCTTATTGCTTAGAATCCCACTGGCAACCTATAATCAGCTAGTAACTTATGGCAATTGTGGATTTCTAGTATCATCACAATGCCCTTCTTCTCGAGCTTTCTAGATCACAATACTTATCATTTTCCTTTACTAGATATATTCACCATTCACTTGTTTGAACAACATAAACGTACAAGTATTATGAGTTGCCTCTTTATTTTTCGACAAAACTTAGAAATAATTATTACAGCAATCAAATTCCAGGAAATATAACAAGTTCCACATAATACTTACTTTCACCGATGTAAGCAATAGTCATTGTCTTCATTATGGATTGCTTTAAATGCCATCCCAAGATACCCATTTTTATGCAACTCTATTATTCCCATAGAGATTTATTGTAGTCCATTAAAACATTACTACATTTTTTCATACAATTCTTTAATTGTGTCCAGAATAGCTCATGAAATGATCTCATAATTATAAATTAGCAATAATTTCATCATTTCAACGATAAACATATTAATTGCAATGAAACAAAGCATGCATTCAAACATACGTGCCCACATATATGTGTGCATAACCACAGGATTCACACAATCTATTTGTGCACATCACTCAATGCACCCTAGCATTGATTCACAAATCCTATATTCTCATGTAATGCTGCTACAATAATTTACCCCTTTAGGGGTGGTTTTGTCTTGAGGAGGTCTTGGTAAAACCCAAAAGTTTTTAGGGATTTAGGGGTGGTTCCCCCAAAAGTATTGAGAGTTTGACCTTGGGGGAGGGAGTTGGGGGTTTTTAAAAAACGCCCCCATAAGTCAAATTCTTAGGACATTTGGGGGCAGTTTTTGAAAGAACCCCCCTTCGCGCCCCCCCCTCCCCCCCCCCCTAAAAAAAAAAGTCCATTCCTCAAGACTTTTGGGAGTGGTTCTTGTAAAATTTTGGAATGCACAACATCACAACAATATGTTCCAAATCACGTGCAATTCCAACCTAGATCTAGATTCAATAACAACTTCACTTAGAATATTTCAAGAGATAGCAGAAAAATATGAGAAGAAGAATATTGAGACAAAACTAGAGAAAACCACTCTAGCGATTTATTCTCCATTAAGCTTATTGAGAAAATCTAGTACAATATTTTTATTTCCTTGGAAAAAAAGCATAATTTCTTTTCATCAAGTGTGAACAAAATTACATTATGTATATGCACATTCATTGTGCATTGCTAAAAGAAAACAAGACTATTCCCAGACAAATGTATACATATTATGGCTCTTTAATGGAGCATTTACAATAGAGAGTCTTGAAACCTCAAAAAATAACTGTTGTCTAGTAGCATAAAAAGCCACTTGGCTTATCATCCTGATAATGATTGATATATATAAACAGCGAAACCGAGTAAAGTTCTGAAACCTGTTATCAAAAAGCAAAATATATAGTATGATGTCAACATGTTAAACTGAAAAGTGCCATCCTGTTGTAGTGTTCACTCTATAAACGACCGATGGGATCTAGTACAATATATAGACCTTCCATGGAGGAAATTCAAATATCCCAGGGCAATATGATTGGCTCACAAAATGGTAGGTTTCGATTGGACCAATATTTTTTCCTATATTGCTATGAGGTTTTGTTCCAACAAATAAGGTACACCACAATTCCCTTTTGGGTTTCCTACTTGTGAATCGATCTAGATCATAAATGATTCTATCATAATTCCATATCAATGATAACTATAACTTCATGTATCAAAGGATTTTGACAACTAGAAAGAAGTTTGTTACAAGATTACACGATTTTCTTAGTTATACATGTCCCAACATATGATGTGTTTCATAACAATAAAATAATAATAATAATAATAATATATTTTTAAGGTCACAGTCAAGCCAGACACCAATTTTGGTGTATGAGATCCCCTTGTTTGTGGGACAAGGGACCCTCTTTGCACAACAATGTAACTTGGGCCTAATGTATTCATTTATCTTTGAACCTATTTATGGATTTGTATTCAGACTCTTTACTATGTGACCTGGTTGTTTCTGCTCATATTAAATGATTTAGAAAAACATTAAACACCATAAAGTCTAATATGAATTTTGTTAATATTGCAATTAAATGACCTTCTTTGCGGCAACAAATTTGACAAAAAATTGAGGCATGATTGGAGTTCCAACATGATCCAAATTTCATGCATGGTGGAATGATGTTTTATGGGGTTTTCCCATTCTAAAATTATAGCCAGATACCCCTAGCTTGTAGTGCCTTAAAATAACATTTATAACTACAAAATCTCCTCTTTTCTCTTAAAATCAATCTAGATCATAAGAAAATTGAAACCTTTTAGATTGATCAAAACCTTAACTTCTTATCTCATAGAATTTCAACAACGTGAAAAAGGTTTGTTACATGATTAAACCACTAAATTTTAATTAAAAATCACAAAATCCATGAAAAAACACTTGAGCCATGTGAATGGTGCATCATCCATTATTTCACCATAATCATTTGTCGTGAGTCTTATCTAATGAGCTCCACAACATTCATTCATTGAAATACTATGACAATTTATACATGATTGAGTGTATTTAACACAATTATGTCGCAATGTATACGTTGTTGGATGTATATATACAAGTATCAAACTACACCACCCAAATACTATGGATGGTGTAGAGCTTGATGCATAGAGTTTGGTATTAGTTAATAATTTCAGAGATGGAGGGATTATAATTTTTATGTAATTAAAATAAAAAACTTATAGATTTGTTTAGAGTCAAGTTAGAGGGATCTTGTTTAAAGTAGTTGTCTATTTTTTAAGCTTTATTATAAGACGCTAATTTAAAACTTAACATGTATGTCACTTCCAAAAATAAAACCTAAATAAAGAATTTAACACTTTATCCCACAATCACTCAAACTACTCCCTTAATAACATACACAATTTGTTATCTTTATGAAACTAATGGCCAAGAAGTCATATCAATGTCTACCTCCTACAAAGAGATTGAGCATAAGCCACTCGTTAAAAATATCTCAAATTCCACGTCAGAAAGAACAAACGTTCGGTGGACATTAGTATTGCTGATGTGGAGGTGTGCTCCTACATAATTGGTCGTTGCGACCAAGTGGTCACTATTTGAACTGGACCGACTCTCAGCTCTGACAACATTATGTAAGTGATGATGACACCGCAATACCGTGCAACTCGTGAAGCTTCTTGGTGTCTGCCTCAACAACGATCTTGGACGGACACATGGCGAGGTAAAGGAACAAGTGTCGGCACTGACGAATCATGATCTCTCTCCGCTCAGCCTGCTGCAGGCCATTTAATACGGACGCAGCAGGCTTGATTCCCGTTAGATCTCAACCAGCTTGAGATCTAACGGTCATCAAACCTACTGCGGCCGCATTAAATGGCCTACAGCAGGATGAGTATTGCTCGCCAAGATTGGTATCATTAAATGAGACCTATCTCAAAAGACTATTTCTGGAATGATGATCACATTGGTCTACTGCTTAAGCAACACTTTTTTCACTATACTTAATAACAACACTTTTTTCAATAGACTCTGTTAAGTCATGAACTTGTTTTCTTCAATTTTATATTTTGATTGTGATTTTTATGTTAGGTTTCTTCATATGCTTACATTTTCTCATTTGCTTACTTTAGGAGATTTTTTGGTTTTAAATGAAATTTTGGTTTTTTGCTTTAAACTTTCATTATGGTTTGATTCCTTAGGTTCTGAAGGGTTTTATAGGACATTATATGGATTAATTAGTTCACAAACAACATCATGATCATAGTTTATCATTTAAACCTCATTCAAAATGGAATCAATGATTAAAACAGCGCCAAAATTGAATTTGAAATATTCTTGTAGCGCAACGACGAAAATTTTACACTGCGGCGCTACAAGAATATCGCGGGCGCCGAAATCGCCAGCTTTTAAGCAAATTTATCCCACGATTTTGGTTTTTAGATGACTAATCACATGCGTAAAGGGTTTTGATATGTGTTTCTTCAGTAACGATCATGCAAATAGGTGAGGTTGACGACATGAAGGAGATCGTGGCAAATCATCAATTAGAGTTGGGCGAATGATGACAGATCAACATATGAGCCGAGTTTGATGGAAAGGAAGTTCTCCACATATGCATCACTAAGATCGAGGCGAAGTGGAACGGGGACAACTGCTAACAATCCGGAATTTGCAGTTACAGAGAAGATTTAGTGCTTTCTCAATGCGCCAGCTGGAGGCAAATTGAAGACCTAAAGACACTTGGATAGTTAATTTCGACGGTCAGATAGTTCAAGGATCGATTTTAAACATCTACAGTAGGTCAGAAATGAGGTATTCTGTGTAAGCCTGATCATGGTAGCTAAATTGGGGGTTTCTCCTTTAAAGCTTGTTATGTTAAAATTGATTGAGGAAAGTTTTAATTCATGCTGCTAACAAACGCCCTACGATCAGATACCAGTCTAAAAGGGTTTTAGATGCTTTGGCAAGTGATAAGTTGAAAAATAGCAGTTTCATTGAACAATTTCCCTGTCAAGACCAGAAAATTTGGTAGGGTGAAGGTCTGTATTGTTTGTGAGGACCAAGGTTCATGGATTCACTTGTTACATGTAACCATGCAATAAGCAAGCTGAGCATGTCAATTGCATGCAGACCTTGTTTGAGTAGGTGTTAGAAGCTGACTGTTTTTATGTGTTGAATGCAAGTTCAAGCAGAAAGTCAGCAGACATGAGATTGCTCTTATATCTTTCCATACACTAGTTAAACAATCACCAATTGATCTAAGAAGTAGGCATTTGAGAGCACTAATGCAAAGTCCTTTTTTGCAAATAGATAGCTCATAAGTGGCATTAAAAGGAGCCAAGGGTACTATTTGAGCAGAGCCATAACACACAGATGTTTTCATACATTCTAGAGATGGTCTAGCATCAAAATGAAAAACTTGGATAATAGTTAATTTCAGCAGCAGTTTGGTTGAAGAGTTTTTGGCACTCTGTTGACCTCAATTACTCAAGTCTGGTGTAAAACTTTCCCTGCATTAAAAACAAAAACAGACTGTTAGAAAGAAGAGAAAACAACCAAGGAGAATCGAAGAAGCTGACTATCAAAACTCTAGAAGCTTGAGAAAAAAGAGTTGTTAGGTCATTAACAGGGCCCTAAAAGTACACAGAATTCAGTCATTGAAAGCAGATGGGAAAAAGTGGCAAAACCAACAGGGCTGAGCCCACTGAACTGAGTTGGATTGACCAATGTCCAGGTTGTGCAGAGCTTTTCCAGAATGTTGGGTGGCTAGATTTCTTCAAGAAGATTAATGGCTATAACACTGAGGTCTCTTATAAATTTGCCCAAAGCTATAACCAGGACATGGTAGTATTTGATACTCTGAAATTTAAGTTGACTGTGGAGTTGATTGTTGAAGCCATAGGAGTCAGGAATGAAGGAGAGTTGTGGTTCAAAAAGATGCCATTCACCTTCAATGCCCAAAGGTATCTTATACCTGGCATTATTCCAGACTGGAACAAAAAAATACTAATCCAGAATTTCAGAGATGAGTGGGTGGAGCCCATTAAAGTCCTACAAAGCTATATCACCTGTGAAGGGAGATATGCCTATGTCTTCAAATATCATTTTAGGTTCTTACAACATCTGGTTGCGGAATCCAAAATGAGTCTTCCTTTCTTTTTGTTTAAAAGTTTGCAAAAGATGTCAAGTAGAGTTAAGGAGCATCAGGATCACACTACACAATCCATTTTCCATCATGGTTTGATCAAGTTGATTATCAGTACTGCCCTGCAAAGAGAAGAAAAAACATGGGACTATTTCCTCTTTTGGTCTGGTTTCCAAATTAAGCAGGAAGAGCAACAAACCAAAAAACATGTAGACAAAGGGAAAACCCTAGTTAGGAAACTAGGTCAGAAAATCAAGATTAAATACAAAAGAGGTAACTGTGCTTGATGATGATTCTTCAGATGAAAAACCAAAGAATGAGAAGGAAGCAGTTCTAAAAACTCCAGTTTCTCATCATACAAAGGGAAAAAAGACATTGAAGTTAGCAGAAGATATTAGTCTCACCGAGACTAAACTATCAGCTATGTTTCTGGAATTAAGAGATGAAATGTTGAAGGAGCAGCAGACAGAAGAAGTGGATGCCTCTTATTCAGAAAATAAGATGCTAATGGATGAAAATGCACCTGATAAAATAGACACTCAAGAAATTCCAAGTGTTCATAGTATTTCTACAAAGCTGCTACAGGAGGATGAAGACATTTTCAAAAAGTTAGATATTCCATGGCTGCCCAGTGAGATACAAGATACTACAACAGGGAAGGCCTTTGATTCAGAAAAGGAGAACCTGCAAAGAACCATCAAACAATACAGGCATCAAATGGATTACATGTAGGAAACTAATGATGGTATAATCCTAGCAAATAGAAGACTTAGGGAGGATTTACAAGAAGTAAATGAGCATTATCAAGAGCTTACTGTAGTTTCCAAGGAGGCCCTGAAGAGGAAGAGAAGCACAGATTTACAATGTGTAGAATTGAAACAGACCATCAAAGGCTTACAACAGCAGAATGAACAACTTACAAGAAGATTAGCAAATATGGAAGCTGATCAGAAGAGAGCCAGGAAGAAGGCTCAAGCTTTGGATGGAATAGCCTTACTCGTTGAAGCTGCTAAAGACCTTTGAGTTTTGTTAGTTAGTCAGTTACCTGTTATGTCTTTTGAAAAAGTACTTTAGTTAATTAGTTATTTGTTATGTTTTTGAAGAGATATTTTATTTTGTAAAGTATAATTTCACTTTATCCCATCAATGAGTTGGCTGAAGACAGTTAGGGTTTAGACCCTAACTGATTTTTTGAGAAACAGTATTTAGATAGATGAGAAAAAGAACAAATGGTTGGATTTTTGGCTGGCTTAAGGAGGTCTTTGACTTGTTTATGAGCTAAGTACTAAAACTCTCATGTGTATTTGATGAACATAATTATGAAATATATTATCTATATTGCCCTTCAATCTGTGTTTTAGCTTCATTTTGAGTTTGTTTAGCTACATGACTGATAAATTCATTGTTGGTTTATGGTTTCTTTGCTTGTAATGCTTGTCAGTTGTGAATGAACTTTAAGATTATATTTTGATTGGTACATGGTGATTATATTATGCATCTCTGTTCTTATTTATTTATGATTTAGTTCCTGCTTGGCTTATGAGTGTGTTCCCTTCAGTCACTAAACTTTATAGCCAAGAAAACCTTTCAAAAACCCCTAAACCTTAGTTTTGTTTGATTTAATATTTGAGATTGTGTTGGCTTGTTTCTTTGTGGCCTGGAAACAATTTCTGGCACAAACAGACTCAATAGTGCCATTATGTGTGACCTATCTTAAAAGATATTTTTTGCAACATTGATCATGTTGATATAACCCTTGGGTACCCTTTTAGGTGGAACTTGTGGTCCCATTACTCATCTTGAAACATGACAAACATGGAAGACATCAAGAAAGTAGTGCGAAATCCACTCAAAAAGCGGATTGAATTCAAAGCCTCTCTTAGGAAGTGCACCAAATTCATACCAACATGACTACTGTCAATGGGCATCTCTCACTATATTTTGATCAAATTGATCAACTCAAGGGTAAGAAAGATGACCACGAAGGTTTTTGAAGTGAAGGCTCTAGCAAGGGTAAGCATGTTTCTAATGAAAATTTTAATGGTGGTGTCTCTATCCATAATAGCCCCTTTTCCAACCAATCCCCTAATATGTTGCATCATTTACCAAAGGTTGAATTTGAATAAGTTTGATGGGTTAGATCTGACAAGATGGGTTGATTAAATGTAACACTACTTCACCCTACATGCTATAGAGGATGATCTATTCATATTTTGAATTGTAATTCTGTATCTATATCAGTAATGTTGGTCGTGGTGGCAATGGTATAACAAAATATCTTTAGCATGCATTCTCTCGCTATAGTTTGTGAAAGACATGTTTCTTGCTTTGTAAGGGATACTAAGTTTGTGGGACAACTTACCAAATTGCAATAAACAATAAACATTACAAAATATATTGACGCTTTTGAATTCTTGGAAATTAGAACACAAAATTTAACTAACGAATTTTTAAGCAATGTTTTAGTAGTGGTCTTAAGGAGGACATAAAATCCCAAGTTGAGATGGATCACCCTACTACTTTGGAAGCCTCTTAGCTAGCTAGACATCCACAATTTGTGTTCTATGCCCAATGCAAATGCCCAAACTTTGTTTTAGACCCACATTGCAATATTGTGTCACCACCACAGTGTGCTCCATCCTTTCAAGTCCACAAGTTGACACTAGCCAAAATAGTGGATCATCAACTCAAGCATCTATGCTATAATTACGATGAAAACAAATTCCATAGGCATAAATGCAAGGAACAAAAGTTATTTCTAACCATTTTCTAGGAAATTTCTAATGATGAATGGATAACGAGGTGAATTTTGGAGGACATCACATTCCTATAGAAGGAATTTTTATTCTATACTATTATTATGAAGAAATACAAAACTCCCACAAACCTCCCTTCATGCCTTGACTAGGGTTTCTTCTCCTCGAACATTAAAGTTGGTCAACTATATCAAGAATACAAAGATCATTGTCATCGTATATACTTTTAGCACACATAATTTCATTCTTAACCACATTATTAAAGATATGAACTATTATATCCACACTGTTAATAATTTCCAAATAATGAATGCAAATGGGGGATCTATGAAATGTGGCAAAAATTATGAAAATGTGAAACTCCAAATAGGTGACTAGTTCCTGAAAACTTAGATGTCCGTCAATGAAATGGGAAATTGTGATATAGTTTGGGAGTTGAATGGTGGACAACATTAGGTCCCATCACCATGAATTTTCTAGATTTATACATGAGTTTCAAGGTGGATGAACATTGATACACTTTCAAAGGTCTCAAAGTGGGCACTCCAAAAATAGTTAGTTCCCAATGTATGGAAAATCTCCTAAAGATGGCTCATTTGTGCATTATTGCACCAATTCCATGCTATTCAAGTTTTGAAAATGATTCACAGTGTGTTCCTTCCAAGTTGTAGTTAGTTTTGTACAAATACCAACAAGTCTTCAAAATTTCTTGAGGTATCTGACCCTTACATGGTGAGCATGATCCTTGGTGGACAGTTTCCCAATTTGTGCCCATATCGCCATCCATTTTCATAGAAAAATAAAATAAAAAAGATCAATCAAGAATTATTGGTAGCAGGTGTGATCTATCCTAGAACCAACCCTTATTCCTCTTTGGTATTCATAGTTCTTATAAAGTAACGCTCTTGGCACACATGTCTAGACTTTCAAAATCTTAACAAATTGACAATGAAAGATAAATTTCCCATTCCAGACATTGATGGCCTTTTGGATGTGTTACACGGAGGTCAATGCTTCACTAAACTAGATCTATGTTTTGGTTGTCACCAAATTATAACACATGGAGATGATACCCCTAAAAATTCTTCCGCACACATGGAAGCCATTACAAATTCTTGTTGATGCCTTTTGGTGTTTCAAATTCTTCGTCCACTTTTCAAAGCCTCATGAACAAAATTTTGAGTCCAACCCCTTTTGCACCATTTCTTCCTTTCCTTCTTTGATGATATCTTGGTTTACAACACAATTGGGAGGCCCATGTGGCCCATGTGGTTTAGGTCTTACAACTCCTTTGCAATCACCAATTGTTCCTTAAATTTTCTATATGTACTTTGGTGCCTCCAAAGTGGAATATTTGAGTTAGATTGTTAGTGTGGAATGAGTGCATCTTGATCCTAAGGAAATTGAGGCAATAAAAGGCTAGTGTTTCCATAAAACTCTCAAAATGTGTTGTGGATTTATTGGTCTCATTGGATACTATAGAGAGTTTTTACAGAAGTATAGTAAAACTACAATGCCCCTCACCACCTTTCTCAAGAAGAATTCTTTTAGTGGGAATGATATTGCATAATGTTTTTTAGACTTCAAAAGAAGTTGTGTGTATTACCTCTATTTTATCCATGCCTAAATTCACTTATCCATTAGTCTTGGAATGTGACTCTTTCGACAAAGGTATTGGAGTAGTGCTAATGCAAGATGAGCAGTGACCAATTGTCTTAAACTTGGGACAATCCAATATGAAAAAGAAATGATGCCTATTCTTGATGTAGTTGATATGTGGCATCCTTACTTGAAGGGGTATCATTTCTAGATTAAAATATACCATTACAATTTGAAATATATATTGGGCTAGAGGCTATCCTTTGTAGAGTAGAAAAAGTGAGCTACTAAAATGTTAGGCTACAATAATGGAATCGTCTACAAGAAGATAAAAGAGAACGTGGTGGTTGATCCCCTCTCTAGGAAGTATGTAGAGGAAGCTTCCCTATTTTCTTTATCTTTACTAGTTCCCCACTAGATAGGGGAAGTACATAAAAAAAATGGTTAGCATATTTACAATATAGTACGAATTCTCCACCAGATATAGCTTGAACCACATGCACAATTGTGATACACTTGGAAAAATGATGCATTGCACAATAAATATGTATTCTTTTAGTCCATAATTCCACATTCAAATCTAGAATTTTATCTAAATTCCATTCCTCTCCTACAATGGCTCACTTAGATTTCAAAAAACATATAATCAGATTGAGTGTTATTTATTTTGGGAAGGAATGAAGAAAGACATCCACACCTTTGTGTCAAAGTGTGGCACATGTCAACAACACAAGGGATAGATGGTGAACCCTCCAAGCACATGACAACCTTTACCAATTCCTTTGGCATAGTTTGGACTAACATTTCAATGGATTTCATTGTGGGGATAATGAAAGAAAGAAAGAAATTAGTGATCATGGTGCATGTAGATCATATTTCTAAATATGATCACTTGTGTGCTTTACAACATCTTTGAGGGACTCCATGGTAGCACAAGTGTTCATGGAAAACGTTTTCAGAGTCCATGGCATGCCTAATTCAATTGGGATAGATAGTGATCCTACTTTCACTAGCAATTTTTTGTAAGAGTTGTTTCATCTTCAAGGTACCCAATTAAACCTTAGTGTGGCATACCACCCCCAAATAGATGGTCAAATGGAAGAAATCAACAAGCATTAATCCCAATGGGAATTGTGTTACTGTGAACAACAAGCATAGCAAGGAATAAACTAAACACAAAGAAACACAAAATGAACAATAGATTTTACCCTTAAAAACTTTTATCAGGAAAACATTCCTTGAAAGGAAATCTTTCATTACTCTTGACCATTGCATCCAATTCAGGGCCAATCCACCCAACACTAGCCACTCTAGGAATATTACAATGGTTTTATTCAATCAGTTAAATAGGTTTCATCACATCATGCTAGTATCATGGGAAGGTTACCTAATACCATGGGTATGTAAACAACCTACAATAAATCCATAATTGGTTGTGTCAAGGTTATATTAGCTACTCTATGACTAAGTCAATATTAACCTGACACCCCCCCCCCTTTAAAATTGACATGGGATAAATGTTTACCCTCATCAAATTTTATTAACAAGTTATTCAGGAATACAACGTGCTCCATATCACCTAAGTATATGTCTATACTTTACACTAATAAGTCATCAAACCCAAGGTGCACATGCGTATATAAGTCTTACATCCATATGTCCATTTAAATGTGATGAAATCCAACTCCATAAAATTTCTTATGATTGTATGCTTTAGCATGTGATGCTATGGATCGTCAACCTATTGATTTATCGTATCCATAAACCAAAAAGTTGTCAACCAAGTACTTATCTTACTATTTTATGCTTAAACAAATGATTCAAGAAGCATATATGTGTTTCTTTACCAGCATCCCTCTTTGCTCCAAACATAGTGCTTCAAGTCAAGCACTCTTTAACTGAGTACTTCTCCATCTTCTATCTTTTGTGTGCTTCTTACACCAACGCTTCACATTGATCCATTCCATGCAATTTTTTTTATGTGCTATTTACCTATTACTTCTTCATGTTCTTCTACCCAAGGTCCACCTTGATCCTTGAGATGCCTTTCTAGCTACCATTGTCTGGCCCACCTCTTTAGAATTCATTGCTTAGCCTTTTGATACCATGGCTTCTTCTGGTGGGCCAAAATAGAGCATTTTTTGTGACTTCCACTCATTGACCTTCATGATGCCACAATGAGGGCTCATTATTTTCTATTCCAGAAACCAAATCTCAATGCTCAACAACATGTGCCCAATGGTTCTAAACCAGCATAGATCCATCTTAAAGGTGGCTCTACCAAGCGCTGAGAGGGATCAAATCACTCGAGGTGCAAACCCTTTCCCCTCTATCAAATCAAATACTCACCCATTTTGTCATTAAAATTGTGTCTTCGACATAATATGTGTAGTTGAAAGGTAGGTTTCCATGGATTATCACACTACGGGGTATCCCTGCACCTTATTGCACACTTCCATGGATGATACGCCAAGGGGTATCACTTCATATATTTGATTGTGCAAGTAATATTTGTGGTAATAAATATCATATTGTTACGGTATTGTATTAATACTCTTATTACCTATGCAAATCAATTTGTTACCTACTCAAATTAGTTCCATATCCCCACAAATTAATTGTTGCAGTGGATGGCACATGTATTTATGCATATTCTTTTAGTCTCTGGACGCATCGAAAATGATAATATTGTTGTAGTGATCGGGAGGAAAGGTAATGTTTGTATTATGTCATTAATTATATGTATCCCCTAGGTATTAATCCATATTGTTGCAGTTTGTGCATCCACTGAAAATGATAATATTGTTGCAGTGAACTGTCAAGTAATATTTGTATCATATCATTAATTATCAATTATGTGGATAGCTCAAGTATTATTTGCATTACATTGATATATTTTGTTTGCATTACAATGATATCTAGATAGCGCAGGTATTATTTTCATTACATAGTTGGTTGATATATTTTTCACTGCAACAAATGGAGAACTGATATATTATTTGCAGTCTTTTTTTTGTTGCGGGTGCAAATGGAGAATATGTTTAAACTGCTTTAAACAACCCTAACTCCAGTTTCAACATGATAGTAATGTTTGAATATGGTCATAATATTTGAATGTTTTAATATTTATGGTTTTAAATATGAAGCTTGTTATTACAAGGGATTTAAGAAAAAGGATTTAGAGGGGATTTCAATATTTTTGTATATGATGGCAATGAGTGAATGATAAGAGGTTGAGTATTTAGTGTGATAAAGTTCCTTGAAATGTGAAATTTGAGAACTCTAGGGTGAAGCACATTAATTATTGCCCATGATTTACAATAAAAATCAATATTTTAAAATCAAAAAATATTTTCAAAAGTTTGAAAAGATCCGAAACAATGATTAATGTGGTTTAGTTAGAATTTGGTTATCAAATTTAACCTAAAGCAGATGATTTTTTTTAATTTAGCATTAAATTGATTTTTTTAATGCCATGTTAGTTTTTAAAATGTTATAATGTGAAAATGACAATGTACATATAAAATTTTCATAAGAGCATAACCTTATTAATGATCTGTAATGATGAGTGATGAGCATAACCTTATTTGGGCAATAGAAATAGAATTAATAATAGATTTAAAATATGAAACGAATATTAAACTTAAAGAAAAATATTAGATTTAAAAACTTGATTTAGTATTAATTTTTTAATAGAATTAATAATAGATTTAAAAACAAATATTATCTTTGTTACAAACAATATAGGTATGGTTATAGGACCATATCAAACTATGGAAACCATAGGGAGACTTGATTAATTCAAATTGAGACTTTGTTATTTTAAATAATTATGTATTAGACCATAGGGAGACTTGATTGATTCAAATTGGGACTTCGTTATTTTAAGTAATTATTTATTATTGTGTTAAGAGGAATTTTTTTTACGAGTTCAGTTCATTTATGCGCTTTAAAATGTAGGGGTAGATGGGAAAAAGCTTGCTTTTTCTTAGGGTTGCTCGCCAAGAGGACATACAATCAATAAGTTGAGTTCGTTGAGGCACGGAGCGTCCAAGGTAAGTCAAGGTATTCAATAACCTATTATAAGAACGGCTCGTCGTTGATCGCCATAGTTGGTCAAGGATAGGTGATAGTTGTTGTGGCCTCATTAATGAAGTGTCACTAGTTGCTTTTCGTCAAGTTAAAAACTATTTATAGTAGAAACTATGTAATTGGGTGGTTTTATTGCGNGGATAGTTGTTGTGGCCTCATTAATGAAGTGTCACTAGTTGCTTTTCGTCAAGTTAAAAACTATTTATAGTAGAAACTATGTAATTGGGTGGTTTTATTGCGTTCAGAGGCGCTTTACAGAGATCTGGTAACGTTATGTAACATTACTCATGTAACGTTCCTCTTGTAAATGTCGGCCATAAAAAATAAAAATTTAATTATCCTCGAAAATAAATGTTGGAGACAAAAACAACTTAATATGGGGGAGATGTTGTAATGTTCCTACCTAACAAAACAATAAAAAATAAAAAATTTATTTATCTGCAAAAAAAATGTCGGTCAAAAAAACAACATAATATGGAGGAGATGTTGTAATGTTCCTACTTAACAAAATAATAAAAAATAAAAAATTGAATTATTCGAAGAAAAAAATGTTGGTCGTGCACATGGTTTTAAAACCATGTGCAGAACCTCCTAAACAACCCATAGTTTTATTGTACATGGTTTAGGAGGGCCTTGCAAATGGTTTTAAAACCATGTGCAATGCCTCCTAAACAACCCATGGTTTTATTGTACATGGTTTAGGAGGTCGTTGCAAATGGTTTTAAGACCATGCAAGGCCTCCTAAACAATCCATGGTTTTAGGAGGGCCTTGCACATGGTTTTAAAACCATGTATGGGAGATATTGTAATTTTCTTTCCTAACAAAATAAAAAATAATAAAAAATATTATATGTCGGTCATAAATAGTATTAAATATTAATAATAAAAATATTATATATCGACCTTAAATAAAAATGTGTCTTTTGGTCTGAATCACACCAAAGTTGATAGTTGACTGCAATACTTAAAAAGAGGTTTGCACCTCAAAGATTTGGTCCCTCTAGACGCTTGATAGAGCCTAGGATCTGGATTTATGCTAGTGGACACAATCAACAAAGTAGTAAAAAATAAACAAGATAGCTTCAGTGTAATAAGACTATCTCTCAACTTCCACATGTTTCCTTATTACGATAACATCCATAATATGAAGTATGCTTTACATAAATATGGAAAAAAGTGAATATAGTTGTATTAACTAATGTCATATTATGAATTGAAATTATTAAATTTTTTTTTTTAAATTTAAAATCAAACCTCTTAATTAAATCAACTTACATTTTAATTAAGACTTATAGACAATATCATATAAAAATAATATAGGATATATTTAGTAATATTTTTTTTCCTTAAAAGAATTCTATTATATTTTTAAGTAAGATTTAAAACATTAAGTTACGAATGTTACTCTCTTTACATTTTAATTTTTGTTAAGACTATGTTCTAAGAGATTATGGTTTATAGCTAAAAACAAATTGAAACCAGCTTAGATCCAAATCCTAGGCTCTATCAAGCACCGAGAGGGATCAAATCTCTAGAGGTGCAAACCTGTTCTCAGGTATTGCACTCAAGGACCTATTAGAGGAGAGGTTTGCACCTCTAGAGATTGGATCCCTCTGGGCGCTTGATCGAGCCTGCGATTTAGATCTAGGATGGTAGTTATAATAGTTGCTCTAATTTAATTTAAACTTGATAGATTGAGAATTAAAGGTTATAATTTAATTTAAAATTGGTAGATTTACAATTAAATGTTATATGTTATGAGTGAAAACTAATATTATGTTATTTTTCAGCATAAACTATACTTCTATTACCATGCAAACAAGTTATATAAATGTTTAAGACCATAAATTAAAAAGATTACTCTTAATAACATAAAACAAATAAATAGAAGGATTTTAGAACATAATACCCATAGTATATAAATGTTTAAAACCATAAAATAGGAAAATTGTTCCTCAATAAAATAGAGCAAATAAATGGAAGAATCTTAGAACATAGCACCCATAAAGGATGATAGCACCCATAAATGGAAGATTGAATTATTCAATCTTTTATTATAATTTAATTTAAACTCGATAAATTTACAATTATATAAATGGAAGAGTTTTGGAACATAGTACTCATAAAGAATGATAGCATTCAAATGGAAGATTAAATTACTCAATCTTTTGTTAAAATTTAAATGTTATATGTTATATATGAAAATTAATATTATTTTATTCTTTAGCATAAATTATAAATGTTTAAGACCATAAAAATAGAAATAGTGTTATTGAATAAAATATATCAAATAATTAGAAAAGTTTTGGAACCTACATGGAATACATGTATAATACTATAAATATGGTAGAAAAGACACACATGGAATACCAAGAATACAATATTGACCCTAGATAATTAAATTGGGGTACCACAAAATGATATATAAAATGTGTAAGACAAAAAAATAGAGAATAAAAAACACGGAATACCAAGAATACAATATTGACCCTAGATAATTAAATTGGGGTACCACAAAATGATATATAAAATGTGTAAGACTCTATTGAGTGGCTCAATTGGATAAATGTGGAAAAGAAAAGGGATATTACCCCCACAGGTTAAGGTGTCCATTCCTGTGAATGGGTCAAATCTGCATCTGCGATGCAGAGGTACTTTTCAGTTGAAAAAAATATATATATAAAATGTGTAAGACAAAAAAATAGAGAATAAAAAACACTTTTGTTGGGTATTTAGATATTAGATAACTTTATGTCAATGTATTTCAAATTAATAAAATAAAGATAAATTGTTTTTCAAATCAAAATTTGATATATTTTAAAAAGTTATATAATAATGTTATTAAATAATAATAAATTATTAAATATTTAAAAATAATGAATAAAAAAACTAAAATCATATTATAATTTAGAATAAAATTGTCGTAAAAATGATATAACTTTAATGCTAATTAACAAAATTAAACATTATCAAACACATCATTTATTTGTTAATATAATTGATAAACGTGACATGAGCACCCAAAAGATTAGGCATGGATTTTAAATTGACATTACTTTAGTAGAATACTTACTAATTTTTTATTTCTTAATATTGATGACATAATTTTTTTTATAAAATGTATAAAAATATGTGATATGAATTTTAAATATTTATTTGATATATTTTTAAGCTGAAAATATCTAAACTTTATCAAACATTGGTAAGCCATTTGTATATAAAACATGGGGGGCTGCAAGGCAGCAAGTCCTTGCCTGAGAGTGTAGATGATGAATGGATTGATCGTAGAACGTAATTAATTAATCTTGTTAATTAAGTATAGATTTCATAACAAACCTAAAGATTTTATTGCATACTTGTTTAAATGGACTTCGATTGCTTTCAAATAGTTATAGCTTCCTTTCTTCAAGATAGTTATACAAGTATTTGTTCAATTCGTAATTGCAGTGGTATCATAGAATGTCCTATTTAACTTGACATGGGCTTTAAAACCATTGTGTTATTCCTATCTGTTACATTATAATAAGACATCTATTACATTATAATAAGACAGAAAAAAAAAGCACCACACAATAAAGTAACAAGTTATATTAAAAGTTAAGAACCTCCAACAGCATGAATTAAAGAAAAAAGGCAAATTATAACTTTGCATTAAGAACCTCTAACTACCTCTAACTGGATGAATAAGAACAAAAAGACAAATTATTACAATATGATGAATAAAAAGGCAAATTATAACGTTGCATGAAGAACCTCCAACTGCATGAATTAAAGAAAAAAAGCAAATTATAACTTTGCCGCTTAAGAACCTCTAACTGGATGAATAAAAGCAAAAAGAAAAATTATTACAATATGATAAACGTTTGTTTTGAAATACTCGTATTAGTCCAAGGCCGTGTACGAAAGTTGATTATCAAATTATTGAACGCCAATTCAAAAGTAATGACTAGTAGCATTTGAAAAGATGGTGTTTGAAAACTCATTATTAGCCACACAATTAGCTTTAGAAAAGGCAGTTTTACTCTTTGTTTGCATGCAACGACAAATGTCCCTTCTTCATAATAATATTCTTTCTTATTTGCTTTTGGAGACAGAATTACAAGTTCGCGTATATATGCGAGTCTCATGGAATTGAATTATCTCATTTATAGAACTGAACCTTATTAACACAGCACCTTGGAATATGCACCTCCCAAACAATACTCTAGAGGGCTTATTCAGAGTAATTGATTTTCTTATTTGGATTAAACTACGAATTGTTATTATTGTGTTTTAACATGACGAGTGAAACGACTATATGCAAGTAAAGTATTCCTAGTTCTCTGCTGATTGAGACTTCGAATAACTGGATGAATAAAAGCAAAAAGAAAAATTATTGCAATATGATAAATGTTTGTTTTGAAATACTCGTATTAGTCCAAGGTCATGTACGAAATTTGATTATCAAATTATTGAACGCCAATTCAAAAGTAATGACTAGTAGCATTTGAAAAGACAGTGTTTGAAAACTCATTATTAGCCACACAATTAGCTTTAGAAAAGGCAGTTTTACTCTTTGTTTGCATGCAACGACAAATGTCCCTTCTTCATGACTAGTAGCATTTGAAAAGATGGTCTTTGAAAACTCACTAATAGCCACACAATTAGCTTTAGAAACATCCTTAAAATGGTGCACATAGTTTCATGTAACCAAACCAATTTTTTTTTCAATCTATTATTGTCCTGTTATGCCATATAATATTATTATTGTCTTTTTTTGCCATATAATATTTTAAACATACAGTTCATAAGTGTATATAGTGTATTAAATTTAGTTGACTGATTAGTCAAGAACATTCAATACGGTAAGTTTAGGGATGCCATATTTTAGCCATATATAATCCCTATAAGGATACATTATATAATGCATTTTTATCTCCTGTAGGATATAACGAAAATAGAATATTTAACAATATAATAAAAACAACTAACAAGAACACTTGAACAGGCAGAGTTGTACATGGTGAATGTTGTAAAGGAAAGTGTCCTATGGCTAGGGTTTAAGAGGCCAACAACGTACTGGGGTTGAAAAAGAGATGCACAATGTTCAGCAAGCATATAACAGCAAGTTTCAGAGATAAGAAAGCTCCACACCTGATAAACTGAAGGCTGGTCCAAGCTTTCTCTTCAATCCTCTCCTTGCTCCTCTCGCTCCAAGAGACCTGCAAAACAAGTTATACCTTCCT
>LPNX011199953.1:0-72139 GCA_001517045.1 Pseudotsuga menziesii
AACAGCCACACCGTGAAACCAAAACCACGACTCCCAGAGGACCAGCGGCCCAGTTCCATTCAAAGTTCACATAAATGCACTGAGCACTTGTTGGCAGCGATCAGACTGGGCAGACCGATTGACAGTGACACCCTGGTCCGTAACTGAGTCACCTCACGTCCAGACTTTACTGTGACCACCTACTCACTGAGCCCAAAGGGCTTCCACCCTGTCACTGCCAATTCGTCAATTACAACTGAGGTCCACCGTGACCTGTCACCCATCCAAATCTTCCAAACTCCCACAGCCAATTGAAAACCCAGGAAGGGCAAAATTTTGGGGTTGCCCTTCCATTGTCAATGTACACAGTTCTGCTTCATTTCATTTTCGACGGGTACTCCATGAAACCGAATTTTTTTTTTAGGGCAAATTCGATCATGGCCTTCTATGAAAGGTAAACAGGCCTTCGACGGGCACTGAAGCCTTCAAATTTGAAGCCTGCCCGCGAGCCTTGTTTCATATGTTAATAAACCTTTAAATATCTAAAACATTGACTTAAGCGCCCTGGGTCAACTAAAAAGACATAGCTTGACATTGCCGTCTCTATAGCGACGTAGCTCCGTGGATACAGCGACGTTGAAGGAGGAAGGCGTCGATATAGCGACGACGGAGATTACCAACGTCGATACAGCGACGAGTAAGCGTCGATACAGCGACAGCAAGTTCATTTTGCTTCCGATTTCACACCAAAAAGTATGAAACGTGGAAAACCTCCGTGGAAAAATCCGCGCTTTTGTATTAGTGTGGTTCCTCAAAGTCCTATTCCAGTTTATGTTCTTCCCTTCAAACAATTTGGTTAGGGCATCAAACATAGCTTTAGGTGTCTTGAGGGAGGACACTTATGGTATGAGGTGATCCTTGATTGAATCAGCAATAATCCTCTTAGCCATGACCTCATTGATGTAGGAGTCCGACTCATTTTCTTCCAGGACTAGGGAGATCCTATACTTCCAGGCTCGGAAGTTATCAGCTCCCTCAATCTTGGTATGATGAGACATCTTAACTGAGAACCTCAAATGCAAATACAAAATATTTAGATCTTACCAGGTCAAGATGTCGGATCTGGATCTGGAGCTAAATTTCTGCAGTGTTAGTTCAAGAGCATATTAGGGTTTGACTTTCCCGAAGTTTTGTCCAACCAAAAACTTTGATCTTGACCTCTAAACTTTGATTTTGAGGAGGAGATCAATCCAGGCCTGAGCTCACTCAAAAATTCCACTTCTGTGGAAAGCCTTAATTTTTGATAGCAATGTCGGGTCAAAAACTGAAAATGCTCATAATCATATTCTGCTTCGACAAAAAGATGCACCCTAGAGAGGAGAGTCAACCCAACCTTATTTTGCTGAAAATCTGTGGAGAGAGATCCAAAAAGTAGGAAGCCCTAGTTTTCCGCAGCTGCACAGTGTCTTCTTCTCAGGTTAGCTCTGATACCATGTTAGATTTTTATCATTCAAGCTACCATTATATTAGGATCTTTAACTGAGAGAATAACAAGCACAACAATCAAACATAAGAGACAATGAACATAATGTTTTTCCTCAAGGAAACCATAAAGGAGAAAACCTCGCAACTTCCTCAGAGATAGAATCAGAACCAAAAGTAAAACCCCAAAACAGTAAGATGATCTCCCGACAGCAGTAGTCTCTCTCTCTCTTGTCCCAACAACTTCTTCTCTCTTAGTTATGCGCTACAACTGAGTGTGAGTGAGTGTGTGATAAATAGAGAGGATCACTCTCTATTTATACTAATTCCCGACTTGACAATAACTCACTGGGGCCGACTTCACTAGGAGAGTCTAATAATCCTAGGCCCCCACAACTACGGGGACTTTAAACCTTGATCAATAGGAGGGTTACCCACAATGACTTGACATGAATTGTTTACATTATAGAAACTCCCGATCGGAACATCGGGGCATGACATGACTCAATTACATTACAAACACTTCCCGGAATAAACATCGGGGTACAATACATAAGATATACAAGTGAATACATTCCGAAGTTACAATTACATCAAAAAACTCTATGAAAAGAAACTTTCAAAACACTACTAATATGAACCAATGATATGAAAATGAAAACTTTGTTTATTTTGTTCTTTAATGCAAACATCAAACGCTAGATCAACAATAATTCCCTAATAATAAAGCCAAAAATCTTCCAAGGTCCTAGAAAAGTTAGGCTGAAAACCCAAAAATACACTAAAACGAGTTTCTCTCTTATAAGACGCCTCCCACATGTTTTTCAAGGGAAAAGTGTGTGTATTTGCACCTTTCCCAAAGGATAATCATGTGGACCGACACCTACTATGAAAAGAAAGCACATGGACCCACCTCTATTACCAAGAATAGGTGTGTAGAGACCTAAGTTTGGAAAAATTGCCCTAAAGATCTAGAAAACTTCTAGATTCATATTTTAAAGAGGCTACTATAGGAAATATGTCAAATCTAGCTAACCACTTCTATCCCTAAAGGCCGGTAAATAGAGAGGAAAAACCATAAAAGGAAGAACTCAAAGAGTTCTTGCCAATATGATTGTTATTTTTGTTTATGGAATTTCTTCCCAATAATTAGGGTTGGGCTATTGACATAATAGGTAATAAAACAAAAACTATAGTCTCGTGTTTCAATTATGCAATAAAAAATAACAAGGAAACAATAAACATGAATACCTTAGGTCATTTGGTTGGCCTCTTTGTTATAACTTGTAACCCAATCGAAAGATGTCCTTCACGCGTTCAATTTGAAGTTTGTCATTTTCTCTTACACACACTCATGGGTTTGAAATCTACCAAGAAATGCAAATCTCTCACTGTCCGTGGAGACGATCAAAAGGTTGGCTAAACATCTCAACCTAGAGAAAGAAAAGAAGATTTGCAATACCTAATAACACAATGAGGTAAAGGTGTTTTCATTCAAAGTTAAAACTACTTATGTTTTATATTTTCATTGTAATGCGTGTTAATATACAATGCAAGGGTTTAGATTAGGATTGTTGCAATAAACCTTTGAAAAATTGTATGCAATAAACATCTCAACCTAGAGAAAGAAAAGAAGATTTGCAATACCCAATAACACAACAAGGTAAAGGTGTTTTCATTCAAAGTTAAAACACTACTTATGTTTTATATTTTCATCGTAATTCATGTTAATATACAATGCAAGGGTTTAGATTGGGATTGTTGCATTCTTATGGAAATACAATACAATTTTTCAAAGGTTTATTGCTAGTTTATTCCTTTCATGCAACAACTATGGATTAGAAAACAATTTCGCATAGGACTACATGTAATGACCATGGGTAGAGAAGCAATTTAGCGAAGGATTGCATGTCACAACCATGCATAGAGGAGCATGCACAATTGCATATAATATGAATCGTTTTTACTAAAATTAAAACACATTCAATGCCCACAATCTCGTCTTATGGTGGCCAAACATAAGAAGAAAAATTGGCTTCTTTGACGAGGTTAGGGTAGACACTTCCATCGAACACTTGTGTTTCTAAAGAGAGAGTTAGGGTAAAATAATTATCATTACACAAACTAAATTTAAGGTTTGAGGGTTTCTTTGTTTCCTTCATCATCTTCTTGCTTACATTATGGAAGATTTTGCATTAAGCATTGCGAACATAACTCTGAATGGCATTGTTATTTCTAAAAACTTTACAATTCTTGTGTTTTTAATTTGAAACAAAATGCATATTCTTTTTTTTAACACAATCGGTTACAATTATATTGATAAAAGGATAAAAAATATTCAAGAGATCATTACAACATTCCTCTATTCATGTTCAAAGGCACAAAGTATGTAACTTGCAACAAAAAACAAATATTTACAATCATCCAGAAGAAGTAATTCATGTTCCAAAAAACAAAGATCCCTAAATTGTTATATATTCTAACATATTGGCCAACTAGAAAGAAGCAAAGAAACTTTATATATGAAGAGTCTAACTTCTAGAATCACTAGCAACGCCCTGCTCAGCATAGAGAGCTTCTTCATCCTCTTCATTTTCATAGGAAGTCTTCTTAGTGTCAATGGAAGCATCTTCTTCATAATCAACATTGTCTTCATCCGGGTGTGCCTCGCTATTATCCTCAATAGCATCTTCATGAGAATCTCCATCATCTTGAGAGTCCTTGGTATCTCGATCGTCGTTCTCGTTGTCAACAACAAGATTAACATATAGATCCCCTGCCACGTCTTTCTCATTAGAGCTTGAAATAATTTGAATTGGTCGCATGACAGAATTGCCTACGCTATTCTTTCCATTAGACTTCTCTTCAACCTTAGACTTTTTCACCATAATAAGATCTTCATGATTTTTAACAGGAGAATCATGTTTTTCACAATTTTGATTATTTCCTACAACTTCTCATCAAAAGCCCTAACCGCCCCATCAATTCCATTGAAACAATCATCCAAACCTTAATGAATTTGTTGAGAACATCGATCAAATTGATCCAATCTCCCACCAATCATTGACACATGAGCAATCAACTGATGAACTGAAGTGAATCAACCCCTCCATTTAATCATGCATTCATTTCATATGATGCTAGAAATCATGAATGTTGGCCTAAGTTGCACCAACGTTCCCAACAAGTTCCTCAATCCGCTTTTCTAATTCCATATTCGCAGTTCTGTTACAAATTCTACTAACCCTATAAAAATCGAGGCCAACTCTACCACTAATAGAAGAAAAGACCAAATTCCAACCAAGACCCCCCCCCAGAAAAAACCAAATTCACACAACGAAAATTTATAAAGTCCTCACTAACAATGAATTGGGCCAAAGGAGAACTCCTATCCACTATCTCAGAGAGTAAGACCCCCAACCAAAGTCACCAATCAAAACTAACAAGACACCAATATCCCAAACTTGATAAACAAAAGAGAGTTGAACCACTACAACGAAAAGTTACCTGAAAGCACAACCAGGAGACAACCTCAGCAATAGAGTGCTTACCTCTCCAAGCTAAGGAGAAGGCAGAGAAATCCTCAACATTTCGCACCACCATTCCACTAACACAATCCTCCCGAACTCTGAATCTTACGAAACAACACAGTGGAGAAAAAAGCCACGATAGCTTGCAGAACGCCAAACAATCATGAAACTCACAGCAATCAACACCATCTTTACCATAGTTATAATGAAAGGAATAGGAAAGAGAACCCATCACACCAACCAACATTAAAACCTCTTACACCAACCTTAAAGAGACGGGCTACATCGCATGCAAAGAATACCTCCAAGCTCCACTTGTCATAAGTCACGTTTACTCTAATAAAGACCTCCTGCCACCAATTAAAGAGATAATAGTTCATTATTAAATGCCAAGGAACAACCTTAAGAAAGCCAAGATTGATGAATTTGATCCTCATTTTCCATTAGACCCCCCCTAGATAGATGAGGGCATGATTAGCAATACCATCAACAAACATATTTGAATTATGTTTGACATGAAGTAGTTGAAACGACTGAAATTGAGAAAGTAAGCCCAAAACATGTTTTTGCAGACGCCCAACAATTTGATTCACTATGTCCTGTCGATGCCTTGTTTGTGAGAGGACAAGAAGATAATCACCTATCACAACTAGAGAGTGGATTCCAACTTCAAGGGACAAAGCATATCATTTTGCCTCATTATTAGTTCCAATCCCTAAACCACATGCACAGGTCTTGATTATATTTCTTTGGCGTGAACTAATCCAAACCATTTGCACCATTTTTCTAGCATGAATTCTAACCAAAATCCAGTAATTATTGAAATTGCAGTTTTGGTTTGTTGAAATTGAATAATTTGGGTGCCCCAGGGGTTATCGAGGGCGTTGAATCCATTTTTGCAACCAAAATTGCAATTTCAACAAAAATTCCCTTCCCGAATTTCGGCAAATTTCACCAACAAATGTGTAAATGATCTAGAGTTTAACTCACTCTTATTTATTTCAGGATCGAAAAGAACCCCCCCAACAGACACGTTCCACCCCAAATGAAATGCATATTCTTATACTTTAAATGACATTATTATTTCTAAAAAAAGTTACAATTCTTGTGTTTTTAATTTGAAACAAAATGCATATTCTTATCCCTATTTCTTAGTGCTCTTGATTTAATTATGGCAATCGTACATGCTTTCGAAATGTAATGCTTATGACAATAAACAAAGGACTTCAATTATGTTCGAGTTCTTATTACAATGAATTGTTTTTTAAATGGGTATTTGAATGCATCTTTTATGAGAGTCTCTTTCAGTTATGTTCTAATAGAATAGATTCCAACCTTTTTTGAGCTTCATAAATTAATCAAACTAACCTCCAGTGCATTGTTTTTTAAATGGGTATTTGAATGCATATTTTATGAGAATTTCTCTTTCTATCATGTTCTAATAAATTAGATACTCTAACATTTTCTGAGTTTCAAAAAATTAATCAAGCTAACCTCCAAGGCCAGACCCCTATCATGTTCTAATAAATTAGATACTCTTTCGAGTTTCAAAAAATTAGTCAAGCTAACCTCCATTCCATCCCCCACAACCAAACTTCATTACACTGGAGTACACAACCAATGCATTGTTTTTAAATGGGTATATTTGAATGCATATTTTATGAGAATTTCTCTTTCTAATTGATTAGATTCTCCAACATTTTCTGAGTTTCAAAACTTTAATCAAGCTAACCTTCATTCCATTCCCAACAACCAAACTTCATTACACTGGAGTACACAAACAATGCCTGACAACTTAGACAAGCATAAGTATCAAGTGCATGTAGTGGTGTAAAGTCTCTAAGCCTTAATTTTACATCTATAGGCTTGTATACCATAATGTAACAATGTTGGTCTAGCTAGAAGCTAGTCAAGGACAATCACAATCAACAAATTATCAAGTGTTTAAACCTTTTAAACATGTACTTAGATCTAACTTGTAAGAAATTTTTGTTTTATAACTACTAGCCCTCGTATTCACCAAGAAAATAACAAGGATCTAACCCAAATAACAATTACTTTTTAACATTCCAAAGGATAGACCCAAATAATCAAGATTGACACATTAACATGACCATATTAATTTTCCATAACTCATGCCAAGACACCAAATTGAATAAAATGCAACCAAGATCAATCAAATAAAAACTCCTTTTCCATAACAAAACCAAATATGTAACCATTCATTTTATTTTAGCACAAACTCGAACAAAACAAAAATTGTACTAATTTGGGTCCTTACGCAGTTGGGACGTTTTCACAATATAAAGAAAGCCCCTTTAGAAAAGAAAGCCCCTCTCCTCCTCTGTCCCTATTGTAGCCAACTACAAGTAATCAATATCTTGGGTCTATAAAAAAAAGGGAATGCCCCATAGCACCCACATTTGTACCCACCAATTGGTGAGGACTCCTTGTGTTGGGGAATAAAGCTAACATGCACTAACAAAACTCTCTAGCCCAAGACCAAGCCACGAAACCAATGCTTCCACTCAATTAAATCTCAACTCTTATAGCTTAGGGTTCAACGCTCCAATGGATAGACACTCATGCTCTATGGATCAACACGCCCTCTTTATCAAGAGTGATGTCAACAATGCTTCCACTCAATTAAATCTCAACTATTGTAGATTAGAGTTCAACACTCCAATGGATAAACACTCGTGCTATATGAATCAACACGCCCTCTTTGTCAAAGAGTGACGTCAACAAAGTCATAGAAGTTGGCCAAAAACACTCATGCTCTATGAATCAACACACCCTCTTTGTCAAAGAATGACGTCAACAAAGTGATAGAAGTTGGCCAAACAACCAAATGAAAACAAACCCACAACCCCTCTTCTCAAGTTTACTATCAATGGATAATCTACCTCGATCAATAAACCCACAATCTAGCAACATAACCATATAAATTACCAACATTAAACATCTCACGAGTGTTCCTACCCATTTATTTATAACCAAGAAATGGAACTTTTTCCTTTTCCACAATATAATTTAACACTTCTAGAGTTACATGCAAACGCTTCATGCCCTCACAAAAATAGAAGCTCCATATAATAAAATTACAATAATATTCCTCACATGCCAAATTCTCCAAATTTCTCAATTAATCTACAGTAACACACCAAATTGACACATCGTGTTTGTCTCATTAGTGTCCATGATAAGAGTAAATTTGATATACAAATAATTACAATAATCTTTAATTCATATAATATCCACAATATGCTACAAAACATATACCAATGCAGCATAGTATATCACATTATCGTTTCCCATTTGGTATTAGCGATCGGTACCTCCACTAGAAGCGAGGTGGATTACAAAGGTGCATTGCGCATCCAATAAGGATGCGAGAACTACACACCCCTAGGGATCCAATACCCCTGAATCCAAACTTTATCTTTAGGCTTTTATCTAATGATGGTGGCTTCATAGTAGTGCCTATTCTCTATTCTCTAATTGTACTTCTTGTGACTATTGATATTGATTTAAATAGACTTTAATAAAATTGTTACTCACTAAGCTCCACCGTTACCTTCTCCACTTCCGCGTCATTCGCTTCGCTAGGTCGAGGTGAGGGTCAACGACGAGACATGCAAACAGATGTATTTCCTGTAGCAGTTAGGGCAAAAGCGAATTATAGCACTGTACAACACAAGATCGGGCTGAAACGTTGCAATCGCTGGAGCATTTTAATGGTAGACTTTTTATACACCAATGAAAATATGCTATGCATTTTACTGGCACTCGACCTGGAAATGGATACGGTACCTGACCAAGGAGATCCAGAACAAGAAAGCATGCCGAGCGCTTTCGAACGGGAATGTCTGAAACACTGCTGAAGATAGTGGATCGAAAGATGGGATTACTGTTTCTATCAATGCAAAAATTCACGGCGTAAAGAGCAGCCATGGGATTAAAGTCTCCTCTTGCAAAATCAAGAAACGCGGATGAAAAGTTCAGCAGATAAAGCATGGGAATGAGATTTACAAATAGGGAAGCTCATGAAAGATAACATCCGATGATTAAAGCCCAAATGGCTGTTCTGCGCCAATTTAGATGAGTATGAAAAAAATATAAAAGTTATTTAATTTACAATGACTTAAAAGTTGGGCACCCATAACTTGTTTGTGATTCCTCGATAAGTAACGTGTGGCGTGTTTACAAAAAAAAAACTACTCATTTTTTTGCCAGAACTTACATGATTTAATTTGAAACGTTTTAGACCTATGGTTTGAATCTTAATTATAGTTTTATTGTTTGAGCGTATATTTGAGTTTCAAATCTTCAGCGTTATAGTTGTCAGTTTCTTCTTTGGAACTTTACAAAGTTGAAAGGTTTTCGATCAAATTTATCATTTCAATAATTTGGACAACATTGAACAAATTAACTATCACTTACCTTGAAGTTACTTTACACAGTCTGAAAGGTTTTCGATCAAATTTGTCATTTCAATAATTTGGACAACATTGAACAAAGTAAATATCACTTACCTTAAGGTTTTGAAAAGGGCATGGGTTATGGCTAGGTTTTGGAAAGGGCATGGGATATGGCCTTTAGGAAGTTTTTAACCTATCCACATCAGTGACTGATAGAGAACGTGTACCGAGCTGGATGGTGATACTTATTTGTGTTCTCCACTGAGCCGGATAGTTGTCATCCGTTTCTTAATTGGAACTTTACACAGTTGAAAAGTTGAAAGGTTATAAGGTTTTCGATCAAATTCATCATTTCAATATTTTGGACAACATTGAACAAAATAAATATCACTTACCTTGAATCTTTGGAAAGGGCATGGGATATGGCCTTCAGGGATTTTTTAAATCCACATCAGTGGCTGATAGAGAATGTGTACCAAGTTGGATGGTGATACCTATTTGTGTTCTCCACCGAGCTGGATAGTTGTCAGTTTCTTCTTTGGAACTTTACACAGTTGAAATGTTTTCGATCAAATTCGTTATTTCAATAGTTTGGACAACATTGAACAAAGTAAATATCACTTACCTTGAGGTTTTGGAAAGGGCATGGGATATCTATAGGTTTTGGAAAGGGCATGGTATATGGCCTTCAGGAAGTTTTTAACCTATCCACGTCAGTGGCTGATAGAGAACATGTACCGAGCTGGATGGTGATACCTATTTGTGTTCTCCACTGAGCTGGACGGTGACACCTATTGACGTTCTCCATCTGGCTCTCCATCTGGCACTATACGGATGTGCTAGTCTAACAAGGATGAGTTCCGAATATTGCCTATTTCCCGCCTTTCGTTATACACTCTTACTCATGCGTAATATTTCTTAATATTGAAGATTAACTCCCTGGGGACCTCCTAACATCTATCCATCACTGTCAAATTCATTTTAAGTTTGGAATCCAAGGAGCACTAACCTCGTCTCTTACCTCTAACGTCTTATCCATCACTGTCAAATTCATTTTAGGTTGAGAATCCAAGGAGCACTAATCTCGTCTCTTATTATTAATTGTTGGCAGTCAGTGAGTGGTTTTGCAATATGCTCAAAGTAATACATTGAATACAAAATCAGGTTGTCATGATGAAATTCAATTTATTATACAATTTTAAGTACAACGTATAACATAGCAGCATGGTGGAAGGTAAAATGTCTATTTAATCACCTCTATAACAAGTCCCTCTCCATCCTCGAATTCAGCGGACACCCAAAAAGCATAGTGACAATATACACCTTCGACAGACACCCAAAAAGCATACTGACAATATACACCTTCGACAAACTAACATTTAGATCTTACATAAGACATTTTCTTGGGGTAAACTATACATGTCAAATATACAGACGTATACAGAAATAGATAAGGAATATCGAACTCTTTGCCATAGGAATTAAAATTTCAAACCATTCGAGGTAGGGTTCTTTCGAAACCAAATGCATCTGCAATCTTACACCCTTCTATTGCCAAAAGGACAGACTTTACTGTAAACTCTTTGCCAGAGGAATTAAAATTCAAACAATTTGATGTATGTATGGTTTTTCCAAAACCAAATGCATCTACAATCTTACACCCTTCTATTGCCAAAAGAACAGAATTTACTGTACATACTTCTTTATCTGTATGAAAGTTTACCAAATTACTCAAAAGCAAATGACTGCCTGCAAAGCAAGTTATAGTGCTGGTAAAATACAAAACTAATTACAGAGGCAGAATTAACTTTTGTGAACGAATGCATTTACACTTGGAGCGGCAGTAATTTTTACATCAGCTTCGCCTAATAAAGTCCTTGAATATTGAAGGACTCTTCTAGTGGATTGCATTAAGAAAAGAAGACTGGCTGGCAGCGTAATCTTTTCTTTCGAATGCAAGGTTATGCATATACAGATGGGGTGACAATGAATAAAGAATTGAATCACCTGGTTACGTCCCCAGTTACAATTACCAAAACCTATCCTTGTTGACACTCAGATAACCTGCCATAACTTTCCCACCAGTACTTCTCATGCCATCTACAAGGAAACACCATGTTGAACCCAAAGCCCCAATGAAAAAATCTGCTTCAGCAGCCATCAAGAAGTTCACTAGAGGATAGTTGGTACTGGTTTCTCTACCCAGACTAGCCTCATATGCTGGCATAGTCATGTTTCCCACCTGGCGTGTAACATTAGTGTAGTAGAAGTTCCACCCGACATATGATTTTGTCTGTTCGATGACTTCCTGCAATATCAAGAATAAATTAGACAACAGAGACAACTCACGATCAAATCACCTATGACCATAGAACCAAATTGCTGTAGCATCAGTTTAATGTATAGCTGAGAAACTCTCCCATATTGTGGCGTTTGTGAAGTAATCTGTAAATACATTTTAAAATATTGACCACATAGTTTGACAGCTTAGGCAGTGAAGCAAGCTTGAAAAATGACGCCTTGGTGCACTGTTTACAAAGTCATGACTTATAGTATAGTACAGGCATTGGTTACATGCTTGGCGGCTGGAAACATTAATGCAATTTGGTATTGGAAGGTATTCTACACTATATCACGCATCTCCAATGACAACTGAGAACATTAGCAGTTGAGAAAGTGGTGGGTGATGAGGTAGATATAGGGATTGATCAGCTGGTGGATTTTCAGTATTAGATGCGTAAGAGTTAAAAAAATTGTGTGGTATTTTTATTTTACTCGAAAATATAAAAGCTTTGAATGTGTTGTGAAAAGTTCCTAAACAAGGGGCATGCTATGTAAATAATCTACATACAAAAGAATACGGAAGTTTCCATATTGTGAGCCATTTATGCATTAAGACAACAGTAGATGTAACCACAGAGAAGCAACCTTGAATAAGTAGAAACCGGAGAAATTTGGGAGAGATGATCAAATCATACCAATAACTGAGGCAACTGAAAAGGCTACTGCAATAAGTTGCTAAAGTCATCTAGCAATCGAAACTAGTCAAAGAAGAAGAGGGTCCCATTATGTGAGAGTTGGCCACTGCAGTATAGACTTGTAGGAGGAAGTACAGGAAGAAGAATCATCACTTCATTAAATTAAAGAGTTGGATGAGTTAATATGTCATTTCCAAGGGACCTTTCACCAAGTATAAGCTAACATGAAGATAATCGAATTAGCAACTTTTGAGTCTACACTACCAAACATTGACATACCCGTTTCAAAGAAATTGTACTCATTTTCGAAACCAAAACAATTTCCAGTTTCAAGCGATTTAGCCGTAGGACCATCTCCAATTTTTCCAGATGGGCCCCATTGCATCCAGAGTCATTTTGAACAAACTAACATCAGGAATGGCCTTACAAGGTTGCACAAAAGCATATTTTTTTGTTTCCTCGAGCCTTTGGGTATGCCTAACTGTACTCCATGACCCAGTTCCTCAGAGTTCTCCCATAGATCTCCCTATCTATGAAGGCCTCTTTTGGCCAGTTTCTTTCCAGCATATGAGGAGACTAAACCAATCTTCTGCCTATGCAAGGGGAAGATCCAACTTGACCTTGCACACAAATTTCAACCATTTATAGGCTTTCCAAAGTCCTAATGCAGCTCTTTGGACATGTTATCAGTCAACGAGTTTCATCAAAATTCATCTTGGTGATCCAATTGACGGCTCATGGATACATGAAGGGATGGACTTTTCAGAAGTTTATCATTCAACATTGATGGTTCATGGATACATTAGTGGATATCATCATCAACGTTCATGAGTGCTAAAATCAGACATAGCGCACGGTTGCAAAACTCTTACTACTTATGGGTTGAGGATTGGACAGGGTCTTCGCAGGTTGTTTTCACTGCAGTTACATTCATAGGACATATCATTCTCATATCAATACACATAAGGACAAGTTTTCAGCATTCCAGCAGGTTCCCCACACTTGCATATTTCTTGCAGCACTTAGAGCAGGATGGGAGGTTCAAGACTTTAAAAAGGGTTATGTTTGATTTTCAAGATGCACTTTCTTGATTTTCAATATTTAATTTCTTGAAAAAAATTGGCTTCTTGGAAAATCATCTTTCTCGAAATCTAATGACATATTTGAGATGTCCTTATGGATCCAATATGAAGAAAATGGAGAAAGTCAAAATTTGGTCAGAGGTAGCTTCTTGACGAATCAATCTGAATCAATCTTTCGGGGTTCCAGCACTTTCCAAAGTGAATATACTTTTTGATACCTAGTATGGAAGACAATATGTGGTACAAATTTGGAGGCGATTTGACACTATGAAATTTTCGTCAAAATCAAGGTTTTGGGATTTGGTCCTATTTTTAAATATCCAGTATTGTGAACACCATGGGGTCAAGTTTCAAGTCATCAAGAGAATTTTGAAAATCTATTCAAATTTAGGATTTTCAATGCCTTAAAGAATCTTCTCGAAAAACCTATCACCCTTGGTTTATACTTACGATTTTCATGCTATTTTGAGTCTTGACCATGTATGCCTTGGTTGATAATTATTTGTAGAGACGTTCACCAAGCTGACTGGTGCACCCTAGTTGAGATATTACTTGCAACAAAAGTTATCTATTGACATATGAATGCCATGTGTCACTTAAACCTTGTGCCATGTGCCCAATTACGTTCAGTTTGACTAGGAAGATGAGGGAAAATTGCTTGAGGAGGTTCCAAATCCTTCTATGGTGGGGTCCCACATGGACTATTTTTGCTCTGCAAGGAGTGCACCCAACTTGATGTTACTCTAAATAGAGTTTGACTTTATTGTAGTGCACTTCAATGGACTTCAATGTGACTGAAAGATCACCCTTGTTGACTTAACTTCCACTCTACTTCAATTTCAATTCATGTTTGTTGCTATTCTTGCATAAGGTGAGCACAACACTTGGGGAGGAAGCTTCCCATCATTTATTGGCATCACCTTTATACTTTTGGCTAGAGTATGAGTGCACCTTGTGTAGGAGTGGACATGAAGTTGACTTTTAGTTACACTTCACTTCATTTCACACTTGGTAATATGGGGATGTTTAATCTTTACTTGGCTTGCACTTCATTGCGTCTCTTTCTGGCCGAGGAAAGAGCATCCTATTTATGGAAGGAGGTTTGACCTTTGACTTGCATTCCACCTGCCTTATATTTTCAATGTTATTTGTACTCCAAGTCTGTTTCTATTTCAGGGAGAGTTTTATATCGAGTACCTCTTCTTATCTATCCTTGGGAAGTGTGCCCTAACGAGGTTTTAACCATTTTACTTCACATTGTATGCATTCATCATGAGGGAGCGTTCCACTTGTGCTTTTTCAAGAGAGAATGATGTTCAATTCCAAATATGGCTTCCATTGTTGGAGAGAAGGTGTCCCTTGTGTTATTTTTTATGATGGAGCTTGTTCTATTCTCATGGGGACTCCAGTTTTTGATGGAAGGCCTACTTCATGGCCATCTTTGGTATATGCATGGATCAATTTGGACCTAGGCATGGAGCACTTTACTTGAGAATCTTTTGGAGTGTTGTTTTCACTTGTGAAGCCTTGTTCTATTCTAGATGTTGTACTGGATCCCTCTGCTTTTATTTTTTTAAGTCATATATTCACAAAAATAAAAATTACAATGGAACTTATATCCTCTTCCCCAATATTACACAGGCATAAATAAAATCAGAATACACTATTGCATCTACAGATTTGGCATCCTTTATTAGCAAGACACCTTTGGCCAATTGTTGCATACGTACCTCATCCCTCCACATGGTACATAAAGCAAACAAAGAATTGCATCATGATCTAAAATAGACCTACATCAGATTTTTTAAAAGGAAAATTGAACAATGATCTTTAGGCGATGCTAGACACTGATAAAAGATATACAAGCCAAATAATTACAATCACCAACCACCCTCTAATGAATCCGCCCTTGGTGAAGAACCAAGTATTGATCATGGGTGGCATACTGCCAACCTTTCCTTGCACACCGACAATCCCAAAAATATGCTTCGTTGTGTTGAAGCATTAGCATACCAAGACAAAGGCCATAAATTTTTTTACTCTTTGCCAAGCTAGCCTTGGAGGGAAATCCCTAATATATATAACCAACCATGCAAAAACTCTCAACTTAAAGAAGAGACAAATAGTCCAAACACTATGAAGGAGGTGAAATCCTTGTCCTTTGAATCAATAGAAATCCAACAAACATTGAGGACAAGAACTAGGGCATAACGCTAATAACTCATTGCCAACCTAGCCTTGGAGGGAATCCTATGCTATATATATAACCAACCATGCAAAAACTCACAACTTACAAGAAGGACAAATAGTCCAAACACTATGAAGTAGGTTGTAATGTCCTCTTCTACTCAAGCATCAAAAACACCTACTAACCTATTTAATTCCCATAGGTTCGAGCAGCCAAACACTATGAAGCAGGTTGTAATGTCCTCTTCTACTTGAGCATCAAAAACACCCGCTAACCTATTTAATTCCCATAGGTTTGAGCGGGTACTACAAGAAAAGGGAATTGACTGAGAACATATGATACCAAAAGCAGAGCAAAGCATTCATTCAGTATTAAATCATCAGTATGGTAAAGAAAGTCTTATTTCTTCAGGCTTAAAGTCAACGAGAAATTAGAATTGCATGCATGCAAAAAGTAAAGTGCAAACCCTAAAAGTACACGCTAAAGCTATATAAGAAGGGCCATTGAACCAAAAGGATCATCCATAATTATTATTAATTGGGTTTGGTTTCTAGAGCAGCAGCAACAGGTGTCGCGACAGCAAGTTGGGGTTGGAGACGAAGGCCTTTAGCTAACAAGGGGTTTCAGTCGTGAAAGCTATCTGCCCTAATCACTTCCGGATAGATCATCCAGGTCTATCATCAGTTATTCATCATCTTCTTCATTCTTGATTCAACAATCCAGCAAACTTAGAGAGAGTTTTATTGCAGGTTCACATCTTGCTGCTAGGGAGCAGCTGGAAATCCCAGAACCATTCGCTAAAACTTAGAAGCTCAGTAAATCTTCTGCATGCTTCCATCATTCTTCTCAACAGGGGCACGCCACTATACTGGGTGATTATCATTCCATTCCCAGCACATCCAAAGCATTATCCAGCAAAAAACAAGGAAGAAGAGGGCGTCACCCATCTAGCACAGATCAATTCGCTAGGGCACTTAGAGAATTCAGAACTTCTACATGTGTCTCCTTATCTCTCCAAAGGAACTATACCATCATCCCTAGCAAGTTTCAGCAACATCATACCATTCTTGCCTCGAAAACGTGAAGGATAGCACTAGATTGGGCGTTTTCCTCAGCTGGGCGTCATCTCTTAGAGGGAAGCACTATCTCTTATTTTTCATTCTTGCATGGCTTGCATGTCTACTATATTCTGAAGGACTATCAACATTATTATTCTTGGTATGTATACCTTCTCTCCCTAAAAGCTTATCTCCTATTATTTCTCCAAATCAGTTATTTTTTATTTTTTAGGGCCTTTGGCATGGCACTGTTTTGCATCCAATGTTTTTTTTTCTTTCTAGCACCTCTGAAGCACAGAACCACGAACATAGTATCAAACACAATAGAATATCAGTTGGGATATTACACAGGCGAAACCCATATCCTTTGAATCAATAGAAATCCAACGAACATTGAGGATGGAGACTAGCGCATAACGCTAATGCAAAATGGAGGCGTCATCTCTTGGAGGGCAACACTATCTCTTCTTTTTCATTCTTGCATGGCTTGCATGTCGCCTATAGCTTGAAGGACTACCAAAATTATTATTCTTGGTACGTGTACCTTCTCTCCCTAAAAGCTTATCTCCTATTATTTCTCCAGATCAGTTATTTTTTAGGGCCTTTGGCAAGGCACTGTTTTGCATGCAACATTTTTCTTTTCTTTCTAGCACCTCTAAAGCACAGAACCCACAAACATAGAATCAAACACGATAGAATATCAGTTGGGATATTACACAGGCAAAACCCATGTCCTTTGAATCAATAGAAATCCAACAAACATTAAGGATGGAAACTAGCCCATAACGCTAATGCAAAATGGAATAAAGCCTCCAAGAATCAGACCGCTAAAGAGGGAAACCAAAGATCCAACCCAATCCTACCAATAAGGTCCTATCCTTGCAATATTCATCTTATATGCATTCTCTTGAGGGATCAACCCAACATGCTTCGTGATGAATGAACAATCCAAGGGGAGAAGCAAAGTCATGGGCCAAAGTACACCAATCCTTCCAAGAGCATGCTATTGGATCTCATAGGTCCTTCCAAAAGAAGATGCACTTTTTACTTGGACAATAGTCCTAGAAACAAGGCATCTCTACAATACAACTAGCTTGAGCACTCTAGCTCCAAATAGGGCATCTTGCCAAATCACAACCTGCTCTATTGCAATTCATGTTCCATCTAACCAAGCCTCCTACCATCTTCAAGACGTCCAAATACTCCCAAAAGCAAGCAAACTTGAAAAAAGGAACAAATGGGGTGAAGAAATAATGTCACACAAGTCGCCCTCATGGGATAGCTTGGTAGTGGCTATTGGAAACAATAATGCCATATTAAAGATCGATGAAGTGGTTGCACCTCTGTTGTTAGAGGAGATGAGATGATAGAGCAGATGGAAGCAATAATACCATATTAAAGTTCGATGATGTGGTTGCATCTCTGTTCTTTGAGAAATGGAACAAATGGGGTGAAGAAATAATGTCACACAAGTCACCCTCATGGGATAGCTTGGTCATGGCTATTAGAAGGTTTGACCCACAACGCCTTGATGGTGAGAGGTTGACTGGTCGACGAAAAAAGGTAAATCCTCCAGTAGAAGATCAAAGTAATGGGGTAGAATTAAAACCAAAGCTAAATCCCTTAGTCCAATGATGAGAAAATGTTGGCATTGTGGTAAAGTCGAGCACTATAAGCGGGAAGTAAGTCGGCAAGAGTCGAGAAGAGAAAAGGATCTGAGGATGGACAGTTGACTGATGGTAAGCCTTCGTAAGAAGAAAAAGGGGATGTGTATTTGGCTTCGACAAGTACACAATCAGATCATGACTCTTAGTTGATCGACTCTGATGCATTATATCATATGACACCATGCAGAGAGTGGTTCTGTGAATATGAGAAATACAACAATGGTGATGTTCTTTTAGGAGATGATTCATCGACCAAGATTGTCGGACGAGGTAAAATTCAACTATTATTAAAAGATGGAAAGAGATGAACTCTTCCAGGACTGTTGCATATCCTAAGTTTGGCTCGAACCCTGATATCGATCTGTAAGATGGGGAATGTAGGTGGTCGAGCAAAGCAACAACCCAAAAGGTATAGTCCACAAAAATTTTGCTCTGCTTTTGCGTTATCTACCATATTTATCGCAACAACAAAGGATAAACTCTAGAAAAGGGCCATGGAAGAAAAAATGGAGTCCTTACAGAAGATGAAACATGGGACCTGATTACATTGCCAAATGGAAGGAACTCATCAACAATAAGTGGGTATTTAAGAAAAAGATAAATGCAATAGGTCAAGTCGAGAAGTACAAAGCTCGACTAGTAGTAAAGGGATATTCTCAATTCGAGGGAGAAGACTTTGGTGAGATCTTCTCTCCTATTGCAACGTTATCTTCCATTAGGTTACTAATGTTTTTAGTTGCAGCATTTGATCTTGAAATAGAACAGATGGATGTGAAGACAACATTTCTTCATGGTAATCTTGAAAACTTGAAGAATAATTTTATATGAAGCGGCCTAAGTATTTCACAATGAAAGGAGAGGAGGATTGTTAGATTTTTAACATTAAGCTAGCATAACATTAGGATCTTTAACTGAGAGAACAACAAGCACAGCAATCAAACACAAGAGACAATGAACACAGTGTTTTTCCTCGGGGAAACCATAAATGGAGAAAACCCCGCAACTTCCTCAGAGATAGAATCAGCACCAAAAGTGAAACCCAAAAACAGTAAGATGATCTCTCGACAACAGTAACCTCCTTCTTCCTTGCCCCAGTGTCTTTCTCTTCCTCAGCTATGCGCTACAACCGAGTGTGAGTGAGTGTGTGATAAATAGAGAGGCTAGCTCTTTATTTATACTAATTCCCGACTTGACTAAACTCAACTAGGGCCGACTTCACTAGGTGAGTCTAATAACCCTAGTGCCCTAGAACTGCGGAGACTTTAACCCTTAGACAATAGGAGGGTTACCCACCTTGACTTGACATGACTTGTTTACATTATAGAAACTCCCGATCGAAACATCGGGGCCTGACATGACTCAAGTACATTACAAATACATCCCGGAATAAACATCGGGTTACAATACATAAGAAATACAAGTGAATACATTTCAAAGTTACAATTACATCAACACTCCCTCTTAACTAGGAAGGTATTCTCTTGACACAATTTATCAGCGCAAGTCTTCTTCTCTATATTATCTGGATCATCATCGAGTCCTCGTCATGTTCATCTTCAAGTCATCTCTTTTTTCAAGTCATCACTCGATCTGGATCATCATCACTGGATCTGGATCATCCCTCGATCTGGATCATCATTACTGGATTATCATGGGTGCTATCTCATGATTCTTCTCGTCACAGGAAGTTCTACAGAGCCAGCCCTTTTCATGTCGGTTGTAGGCCTAGCCTCCATGTAGGTCTTCTTCAGCACTTATATTTGACCCTAAGTCAGAATGGCCCGCCCAACACTTATATCTTATCATGTAGGAATCAATCCTATAATCATATCAGAAAGGCGCGCCCAACACTCACATCTCACCATGTGGGAACACCTCCCAAACCCTGTCAGAAAGGCCCAGCACTCACATCCGTCAACCAATGTCGAAAAGGCTCAGCACTTACACTCAACTATGCGAGGAACCAATCCTCCATGCCGAAAGGCTCTGCACTTACATCTGACAACCAATGTCAGAAAGGCTCAGCACTTATATTCGACCATGCAAGGAACCAATCTTTCATGCCGAAAGGGATCTGCACTTACATCTGACAACCAATGTCAGAAGGGCTCTGCACTCACATCTGATCATGTAGGAACCAATCCTACAGTCACATCAGAATGGCTCAGCACTCACATCTGACATGGAAGGAACCAATCCTCTCACCATGACAGAATGGCTCATTCCTTACATCACACCATGGAAGGAACCAATCCTCTCACCGTGTCAAAATGGCTCTAGGTCTCATCATTTCCCCTTGGAGGGAACCTCGATCTGGAGAACAACAAGCTTCTCCCTGAAGTACTTGAACTTCACCCTAGCCAATGGCTTCGTCAACACATCAGCTATCTATTCGTCCGTCGCAACATACTGGAGCTTCACTGCTCCCCTCTGCACCATATCCCTGATATAGTGATACTTGATCTCGATATGCTTCGACTTGTCATAGAACATTGGATTCTCTGACAACTTCATGCAACTCTGGTTGTCACAATGTAGACAAGTAGCATACATCTGGAGATCAAATAAATCAGACAGTAGCTTCCGCAGCCATACTGCCTCACAACTAACTGAACAAGTTGTGACATACTTTGCTTCAACTGTACTCAGTGCCACACAGGATTGCTTCCTGCTAAACCAAGAGATCACACCTGATCCCATACTGAAGCAGCACCCTGAAGTGCTCTTCCTATCGATGGCACTGCCTACCCAATCTGAATCAACATAACCCTCCAGGTTAATCTTCTGATTCGCCTCATACTTGAGCCCATAATCAATTGTACCCCTCAGGTACCTCAAGAATATGCTTTGCAGCAATCAAGTGAACATGTCTCGAATCTGTCAGGAACTGGCTTAAGGTGTTCACAGCAAAGCAAATGTCTGGTCTCGTGCTCGTTAGATACATCAAGGACCCAATCATCTGACGATACATCGTAGCATCAACCGTCTCTGATGAAGCATCACTCAATAGCTTCAGGTTCGATGCCATAGGTGTGGCCATGGCCTTGCAGTCCATCATCCCAAACCTCTTCAGGATCTCTACTGCATACTTACCTTCTCCGAGGGAGATTCATCCGTATTCTGCCACACCTCCATGCCTAGGAAATAATGCATCATACCCAAGTCCTTCATTTCAAACTCGGCAGCAAGCTTTCTCTTCGTATCAGTAATCAACCCATCCATACCTGTTACAAACAGATCATCTACATAAAGTAGGAGCATCACTGGGTTGCCATCTTCAACCTTGTAGTAAAGGTTGGAATCTGCTTTACATTTGGTAAAGCCCAAACTAGATAGAAAGCTATCAATTCTGCTGTACCATGCCCTAGGTGCCTGTTTCAAACCGTACAGGGCTTTCTTCAATCTGCACACATGAGACTCCCTGTCATGTGTCTCAAAACCAAGTGGTTGTTCTACATACACTTCCTCTTCCACTACACCATTCAAGAAAGCAGTCTTTACATCCATTTGGTGTATCTTCCATTTCATCACTGCAGCCAGAGCAAGTACTGATCTGATGAAAGTGTACCTAGCTACAGGTGCAAAGGTTTCTTCATAGTCTATTCCTTCTTTCTGTGAGAAACCACGAGCCACGAATCTTGCCTTATATTGCTCTATGCTACCATCTGCAGCATGCTTGATCTTGTAGATCCATTTGGAAGTTACAACGGACTTCCCTTCTGGTCTAGGGACAACATCCCAAACATCGTTTTTCATGATCAATTGATACTCTTCGATCATAGCATCCTTCCATTCTTTTCGTTCCGTCGCTTCTTCATAATTGGAAGGTTCTTTATTGATAAAGTCACATAGTAAAGCTACATATCTGGAGCAGGATCTGGTTCTCTTTCTTTCTATGTGATTCTCTTCTGGAGCTCCATATCTTTCCGCACCTTGGATAGCTTCTCATACCCAAGCAGGTTTCCTCTTGTGAGGATTCTTCTCTTGAGGTGGATCTACAAGTTCTTGTGGTTCTTCAAATTCTCGATCTTCTTCTTGAGTTTCTTCGTTCATGGTTGTGTCATGAATTATGGGTGCTTCTACTTCTTCAGGTTCTTCAGCAGGTCTCTTTCTGGATTTGTTGTAAGCTATGTCTTCATCAAATGTCACATCCCTACTGATGTCGATCTTCTTGAATCCTGGGAAATATATTCTGTAAGTCTTTGAGCTTTCAGAGTATCCCACAAATATACCATTTTTTCCTGAAGGATCTAGTTTCGTTCTCTTCTCTTTTGGAATGTATATGTACACTGGACAGCTGAATATTCTGAGATGGCTGACTTCTGGTTTCTTGCTGGAAAAGACTTCTTCAGGTGTTTTGTTCTTGAGTACTCTGTGTGGAGTACGGTTCTGTACATACACCGTTGTTCTAGCAACCTCTGCCCATAAATGCATGGGAAAATCCTAATCATGAAGCATTGCTCTTGCAGCTTCCATGATAGTTCTATTCTTCCTTTCTGCAACCCCATTCTATTGTGGATTATATGGAGTGGATAACTCCCTCTTAATCCCTGATTCTTTGCATAAGTCTTTGAATTCATTTGATGTGAATTCTCCGCCATTATCTGATTGAAAGGTCTTGATCTTCTTTTCTGTGTGGTTCTCGATCAAGGCTTTGAATTCCTTGAACTTGCTGAAAACTCCATCTTTGTTCTTCATGAAGTAAATCCATGTCTTCCTAGAAAAGTCATCAATGAAAAAAACATAGTATACATACCTGCTTAGTGAGCTTGATGACATCAGTCTGCATATATCGGAGTGGATGATTTCCAAGATTCCTTTTGCCTTGCTCTTGCTACTTGGTCTTCTTTGTATTCTTTCCTTTCGCACATCCTTTGCAAACCCCTTCATGTTTTGCTTAAATTTCTGGAAGACCTTCAACAGCTTTGCTTGCAAGTGGTAGTGCTCTGTAATGCACATGTGCAAGCCTTCTGAGCCAAAGTTCATTTGGCTCTACTGTGTCATGGACCAAACTTTGTTCTGGATGGCCCTTCAATTTGTATAATCCTCCTTCTTGTTCTCCAATTACTATTGCATCGTCAATAGTCTTTCCTCTTGACCACATGAGGACTTGGCCATCTACAAATGCAACCCTCATGCCCTTTACATCTAGTGCCAATATGGAGAGAAGATTCTTCTTTAGTCCTCGTACAAACAAGACATTCTTCATTTTCATAGACTTTCGAGAGTCTAGCTTGTAGGAAGATTCACCACTACCTTTTATGGGATATCGGTAGTCATCCCCAAGTTTCACCTTATGGAGTGAATTATGTTCGAATAGTTTCTCAAAGGATTCTTTGAAACCTGTCATGTGTTTGGAAGCCCCAACTGTCAATAAGCCAATCTTTGCTTCCATGTGTGACAGTTCCCGTGAGAGCGGAGATCAAAACATATTCTTCTTCACTTTAAGAGTCTTCACTTTATTGTTTTACTCTCTTCCTAGGAGGATCATCATCCTCGGCAGTGTAAGCATGATGTCTTTTTTTGGAGTTCTTCTTCTTCTTGGATCCATTCTCATTCATGGGACAATTTCTAGCAAAGTGTCATATTTCATTGCATGTATAACATCTGAGTTTGGATGGATCCCTTCTTACAGGATTGTTTTTCTGATGAGAATGCTTACCTTAGTGATGACGATTTTCCTCTCTTCCTTTCCTGGAGTGTACTGTGAGAGCTTGATCTTCACTTCCCATCTTTTTTTCTCGAGCTGCTATTCGAGCTTTTTCTTGTGAACATTCTTCCCACAGTCTACTGAACTTGACTAACTTCTTCCTAGCACAGATTCCTTGGATGAAAGAATCCCATGACCTAGGGAGACCATTCAAGGTTGTCATCACAATTTTTGCATTCTCCACTTCTTCATCTACTGCTTCTAGCTGTTCTTTGATCTGAGAGACCCTTGTGAAGTATGACTGAATGGTCTCCTCGTTCTGGATCTTTACATTCTTCAACTGGTTACTTAGAGTCATCTTCCGATTGATGTTCTTCCCTTCAAACAGTTTGGTTAGGGCATCAAACATGGCTTTAGGTGTCTTGAGGGAGGACACCTATGGTATGAGGTGATCCTTGATAGAATTAGCAATGATCCTCTTTGCCATAACCAACTTCTTCTTATGTAAGGCCTTGGCCTCGTCTCCCTCTGGAACTAGAACCTCCTCACTGATATAGGAGTCCAACTCATTTTCTTCTAGGACAAGGGAGATCTTACACTTCCAGACTCGAAAGTTATTAGCTCCCTCAAGCTTTTCATCAAGCTTGGTATGATGAGACATCTTAACGGAGAACCTCAAATGGAAATACAAAAGATTTAGATCTTACCAGGTCAAGATGTCGGATCTGGATTTGGAGCTGAAATTCTGCAATGTTGGTTTAAGAGCAGATTAGGGTTTTGCTTTTCCGGAGTTCTGTCCAACCAAATGCTTTGATTTTGATCCCTAACTTCGATTTTGAGGAGGAGATCAATCCAGGCCTGGGCTCACTGAAAAATTCCACTTCTGTGAAAAGCATTAATTTCCGACAGTAGTGCCGGGTCCAAAACTGAAAAACCTCAGAAATGGATTCTGCTTCGACAGAAAGATGCGCCCTAGGGAGGAGAGTTATTTCACCCTTCTTTTGCTGAAAATCTGTGGAGAGACATCCACAAAGTAGGAAGCCCTAGTTCCCGCAGCTGCACAGTGTCTTCTTCTCAGGTTAGCTCTGATACCATGTTAGATTTTTAACATTACGCTAGCATAACATTAAGATCTTTAACTGAGAGAACAACAAGCACAACAATCAAACACAAGAGACAATGAACACAGTGTTTTTCCTCAGGGAAACCATAAATGGAGAAAACCCCGCAACTTCCTCATCAATAGAATCAACACCAAAAGTGGAACCCAAAAACAGTAAGATGGTCTTCCGACAGCAGTAACCTCCTTCTTCCTTGCCCCAGTGTCTTTCTCTTCCTCAGCGATGCGCTACAACTGAGTGTGAGTGAGTGTGTGATAAATACAGAGGCTAGCTCTTTATTTATACTAATTTCCGACTTGACTAAACCCAACTAGGGCCGACTTCACTAGGTGAGTCTAATAACCCTCATGCCCCGGAACCCCGCAACTTCCTCATCAATAGAATCAACACCAAAAGTGGAACCCAAAAACAGTAAGATGGTCTTCCAACAGCAGTAACCTCCTTCTTCCTTGCCCCAGTGTCTTTCTCTTCCTCAGCTATGCGCTACAACTGAGTGTGAGTGAGTGTGTGATAAATACAGAGGCTAGCTCTCTATTTATACTAATTTCCGACTTGACTAAACCCAACTAGGGCCGACTTCACTAGGTGAGTCTAATAACCCTGATGCCCCGGAACTGCGGGGACTTTAACCCTTAGACAATAGGAGGGTTACCCACCTTGACTTGACATGACTTGTTTACATTATAGAAACTCCCGATCGGAACATCGGGGCATGACATGACTCAAGTACATTACAAATACATCTCGGAATAAACATCGAGTTACGATACATAAGAAATACAAGTGAATACATTCCGAAGTTACAATTACATCAACAAGGATTTGGTCTACAAGCTCAAGAAGTCTCTCAATGATTTAAAGCAATCACCCAAGATGTGGTACTAGAAGTTTGATATTCATATCCAACAGATGGGTTTGTGAAAAGTCAGGTTGTGTGTATATCAAGAAAGTTGATGATCGCTTTATATATTTAATTTTGTATGTCGACGACATGTTCTTGGTCGATAACAACATGAATCTGATCAAGGAGGTGAAACTACAGTTGTCCTCCAAGTTCGACATGAAGGATCTCGATGTAGCCCATTTCATTATTGGAATTAAAATAAAGAGAGATCGAATAGGTAGAAGGCTATGGTTAAATAAAAGTAAATATGTTGAGACAATTCTAAAACACTTCAACATGCAAAAGTGCAAACTGGTTAAGGTCCCTATTCCTATAGTAGTTAAATTATTTGTTGAACGGTGTCCTAAGACACAGGAAGAAATAGAGTACATGGCACATGTTCCCTATGCTAGTGTTGTAGGTGGTCTAATGTATGCAACAGTCTGTACCCAACCTAATATTGCCCATGCAGAGGGAGTATTGAGCAAAAACATGTCGACACTTGGAAAGGAGCACTAGACTGCAGTCAAGAGAGTATTCAAGTATCTACGTGGCACGATGGATTATGCAATCTGCTATCAAGGGAAACCTGAAATCAACAAGCAAATAATTGTACATGGTTTTGTTGACTTCGACTAGGCTAGAGATTTCGACCACAAACAGTCAACCAATGGATATGTTCTTAAGTTATTCGGTGGGGCAGTCAATTGAATGAGTAGGAGGCAGTCAATCGTTGCACTGTCGACTACTGATGTTGAATACATTGCAACCACTCATGCAAGCAAGGAGGCGGTTTGGCTGCAGAGATTGTGTTCAGAGGTTGGTTTCAAACAACATGTTATGTTGGATTGTGACAGTCGAAGTGCAATCTTCCTAGCAAAGAACCCAACATATCATTAAAAGGCAAAGCATATAGATGTGCAATACCACTTCATGAGAGACATAGTGGAGAACCAAAAAGTGTTGCTAGAAAAGATAGACACTTTGAAGAACATTGCAAATTCATTGACCAAGTCTATAAGCACCGAGAAGTTTACTTGGTGTATGGAATCAATGGGCTTGTTAGCCCTGCTAAATTGAACTGAAGTTCTTAATCTTTGGTTAATGCAAAGAAAACAACAAGTGGGAGAGTGTTGGGTGTGTTATATTCTTTGCAGGGAAATCAACAATCAAAGTTGATAGTCGATTGGTTAACAATTCAACTGGAATTGAAGTCGACAAATGATGGACGTTCGATCGACTGACCGACTAGAGTAGTCGACTAGTTGACAACCACAACTGGTCAACAAGAAGTCGATGAGCATAAAGCGGGAAAGAATTTGACAAACACTTGGACAATGAGAAGCTCAATTGGCAATCGACCAAGGTTGACTCAGTCAAGTCAACTGTAACATAACAACTGAAAGTTGTTAGGAAGTTATGTTTTTCCATAACTAACTCGAGTATCACAAGCTAGCGTGTATTGCATCTATAAATATCAATGTTGCACGACTCAGACTCGGCAAAGACTCGGCTAGCATGTGACTTGTCGACTCGGGAAGGACTTGGGATAGACTCAACAAATAGAAAAAAACCTAGAATATAGTAAATTTTGGAAAAATATTATTCATGTATATATTATCCTTCAATTATATTTTAATTTTTATAATCCATTATCATATATATAATCCTAAAGTATGTATATAGTACATATTATATTAGAGTAAAAGTAAAGTATATAATATATTATAATATATATACATTATAACCTATATTATATAATATACGATAACCACTAGCTATTTATCCTTTAATCTAAAAAATAATAAAGCTAATATGAAATATCACACAGTTAAACCCACAATATATGAAATATCTAAGGTTTAAACTTTAAACAATTAACTTAAGCCATCGGGAGGTGAATACAATATAGAGAGGGCAACAAAGACAAGAATAATAAGAAGCCACGTCGTGGCCACCAATAAAACCACACAACCACCGAAATGCAAACAAGGACACCCCTAAGGAAATCGTTGACAAGATAGCAAGTAGTTTATATGAAATATCTAAGGTTTAAACTTTAAACAATTAACTTAAGCCATCGGGAGGTGAATACACTATACGGAGGGCAGCAAAGACAGGAATAATAAGAAGCCACATCGTGGCCACCAATAAAACCGCACAACCACCGAAATGCAAACAACGACGCCCCTAAGGAAACTGTTGACAAGATAGCAAGTAGTTGAGAGTTCGCCAGGAGGGAAACCATCTAGCTACCAATTGGATAAAGTCTGAAGAAATAAGATGTTGCCCAGTGTGGGAAAATTTCAAGAGTTGAAGTTAAACCAACGAATTTGATTTTTTGGTAGAAGTTTGAGTAAGTGTTGAGTCTTGGATGAGTCCAACCAAGTGTAGAGTTTGGGTGAGTCTCCCGAGTTTGCCAATTATTGCTGAGTTGGCGAGTCTGTCCACGTGTACGAGCCAGTTACTCATTTTTGGGTCTGACTCTGGCAGACTTGCAAGTACTTGCGAGGCTTGGCCAAGTCATGCTTCACTGATAAATATGATGTGGAAGTCTAAGAAAAGGGGCACTTGTAAGAGAACTTGTATGACTTGAAAGTAAGTGTAAGTGAATCCATGCTTGAGCTATTGCGATGTTGTAAATCGTTATTGTAAACACTAGTTAAGAGTGTTGTTAATAGATGAGTAGAAAAGTTCATTGGTTTGTTGATTTTCCCCTATAAAAGATTTTGCAATATAAGTTTATGTGTATTATTGTTAGGAAGCTATGTATTACCATTGATGGAGCAATTTGTTGTAACTAACTCGGGTATCACAAGCTAGTGTGTATTGCATCTATAAATATGATGTGAAAGTCTAAGAAAAGGGGCGCTTAAGTTATAAGAGAACTTGTATGACTTGAAATTAAGAGTAAGTTAATTCACACTTGAGCTATTGAGATCTTGTAAATCGTTATTGTAAACATTGGTTAAGAGTGTTGGTAATAGATGAGCGGTAAAGCTCACTGGTTTGTTGGTTTTCCCCTGCAAAAGATTTTTCAAGATAAATTTGTGTGTATTATGTGACTGCGTTTTTGTCATTGTTTAATTTTTGTTTAACTATAAAATCATTATGCATACTCATTGTAAAAGGTATTAAAACCTAATAGAACATTTTATTGTGTATGAGTGGCAAATATTTTGAGTTTTCAAGCTCGAAATAGTGTATTGTTGAAAATTGAGCAAAAGCATTCTTGGAGAATTTTAAACATTCTCTTCTATATTTATAGCAAATATTTTGAGTTTTCAAGCTTGGAAATAGTGTAAGGTTGTTTTACTGAAGGAAAAGGCTAGTTATTTGATCCATTGGAATAGTGCATCTACGAGGAATTTGGAGTGGTAATACCATTCCTATTCTATTTTACCTTTGGCATCGTTATTTGCAACTTATATCTTAGAAATAGTTGCAAATTTAATTATTTCCAATTCTAAAGTAGAAGTCAAGTAATTACTGAAAAGGTGTAACCTCACGGAGCCCTTTCTTGTTAATTTTTTGCGATAGTTTTCATTAATATTAGGGTGGTCATAGGATGTTTTATGTAACTTTTTTATCCTAGTTACTTAAGCAAAATTGCCCACTTAGATTATATTAATGACTCCTCCATATGCCCTAAGATTTATTTGGCAATAACCTCCCCTTCAACCACCACTTTAAAAAATCGTAAATATCATTTACCTTTTTCGTTAAATGAAGTCTCTTAGATTATATTAATGACTCCATATGCCCTAAGATTTATTTGGCAATGATCTCCCCATCAACCACCACTATAAAAAATCGTAAAAATCATTTACCTTTTTTGTTAAATGAAGTCTAGAATTTATTTCTGAATATCTTAAATAAATTAATAATTGATTTTAATAGATTTTTATTGGTTTGCATAAATATTAATCTTTTATTTAAAGTTTATCCTTCATCAGAATTTTGATTAAACCTGAGTAACATTTCATTTGAAGACCATTTTCTTGGGTTATTCTTTATTTAGCAAATCTGGAATTTAAAATTTTGCACATAAAACAGATCAGATTTGCAATTTAATCAAGTGTTCTTCAATGTTTATGTCATTGATTTGGTTCATTAGTTTAATTAATTAAATCTGGAAACAAAGTTTATCCTTCATCAGAATTTTGATTAAACCTGTAACATTACATTTGAAGACCATTTTCTTGGGTTGTTCTTTATTTAGCAAATCTGGAATTTAAAATTTTGCGCATAAAACAAATCAGATTTGCAATTTAATCAAGTGTTATTAAATGTTTATGTCATTGATTTGGTTCATTAGTTTAATTAATTAAATCTGGAAAAATACTCTGCATTTAATTTTAGATTTGTAATCTTACCTATTCACTCCTTACACTTTATTCATATCTTTAATAGGTTTAAAATGTGGTTTTCACTACTTGTTAAAAATTGAAAATTAGTTTTAAATCTGCAGCCAAGACTCAAAACCAGATTTTAATTATTGATCCAAGTTATTGACAATTTATCTTTCAATGGATCTAAGGTGTTGATCTTTTGAATTCTCAAATGCTGGAATTAACATGTATGAAGCATCACACTATCACTATCATTATATCACTTGTATTTTAAATCCCCTTTAAGTTTAAAGTTTCAAATCATATTGGATTTAGCTTACATTGTTATTATTTCTAAATATAATTATATATCTTTCATTTTATTATAAATAGATTTATAACTAAATCTAGTGCTCTCATTCAGATATTATTCCTAGGCTTAATGCATTTTAATTACTTAACATCTAGGGATTACCACCTTAGCCTTCAGAGAGTTGGGCTAAACATGAGAAGAATTGTACTAAGGTGACAGTGGTACTTTTCCTAGGCTTATCTCAAGGTTGCATCTATGGGTTGAAACATTTTCCACTTAGATGCAAGTTGAAGAGGTGACAGACTGCACATCCCCCTCTAACTATGTCATTGCTCTGCCTCCACCTACCTTCGAATTAGCCCAAAATTACTTCAACAAGGTTGTGACCAAGACTTTAACACAACCCTGCACGGTTGTTCATTAGATCTACAACTTTGGGTGAATCATAGAACATCGTCTACGCCCTATTCTTGCCATGAAGACTTTAACATGTCTTTGAGAGGTTCTTAATAAAATCTTAACCAAGGCTTAAACAATTTCACCTGATTAATCAAGAGAGAGATTTTACAACAGTAGAAGCCATTCCAAGTGCCACACTAATCATTGTGGCACTTAGCTTCCGATCTCTTCCTCCTCTGTCCACTTGTCAAAATTAGCTCTTTGTTCATCGTAAGATTCCAAAGTCGACCTCCCCACTTAGAGGCCTTTTAGTCCCACAGCATTTCTCTGCACTATGAATTTGTTGAATGCAGGCAATTAGCCTCTTACACCATGCTTCAAGTCTTCCCAGGTTACTGGTATGAATTCCTTAAGAAGATTCAGCAATACCCCATGACTCGAGAGGTTCTATAAAGCAGTTGTCCTCTTCTGCAATTTAGTGTTTTTCTCCCCTTCAATCTCACTGAGTTCCCACGACAATTATGATGGAGAAAATGAAGTGCCATATACTTTCTCCATGCAAAATTACCTTGGTGGCCTTCAATGGCCTATCCAATGAAGGAATCTTGCAGATTTCTTTCAGATCTGGGTTCTACAAATGTACACACATGGAAGTCTACTAATCTGTTATTTTCATTATTCCTGTCTTCTAAGCATTGAGTTAGCTACAACAACATACTTGTGATTGTTATGGCCTCTTTCTTCCTTTGTATGTGCTTGTAGAACTAGAAGGCACGATGTTTCATCAACCCATCTTGGTGAGAACACACATGCTTAATAACCATTGTTCTTCTCAAGATTACCCCATTTGATCGTTAGCATTACCAACTCGTCCTTCATTGTTGTTGTTGGCCTCCATAAAATGAGAGAAATGGTGCAAACAAAAGATATCCATTCCTAACCAATTGAAGAAGATGCCAAAAGAACCTCACAACAATAAAGATTGAGTGCAACCCTACTATCTCCCTTACAAGATATTGTCCTCTTCCTCTATACAAAGATCAAAAGTTGTTGTTGCATACATCTCCATCTCTGCAATCTACTATCTATTCCTCTTATCCTCGTGGATGCATGAGTGAGAAGGCACTTCAATGCATATGGCCGTCATTGAATCAAGCAATTTCAAATGGGGACACCTACAACAAAGTGTTGTTTTTTGGAACAACTTCCTCCGTCCATTCTCTAAGAATGGATCTTGTCCTATTTTTTTTCTATCAAATGAGAGTTTTGCAAGTCTCCTTAACCTTAAAAGCGTTGAAATTTACCTAGGAGTTGTTCCCCTAAGTGACTTTTGCCTAAGTCACTAGAAAAAGGGGAAAAGTCACTTGGACTTTATATTAATGACTTGAGATGAGCAGTAGGGAAAAAGTGAACTTGAAGTTAAATATTTAAAAAGTGAGTGAAATTAATTAATTTGTGGAAAAAAGTGATTTTAATCACAACCATTCATCTAGACAAATCTGAGCCCTAGGATTAGATGGCTTTTCACTCACCCTAATTTTTTCACCAAGAAAAAAAGTTTCCAAGTGAAGAGGCACTTTTGCATTTGAGAGAGAAGGACAGCCATTTTCTGAGAAAGAGGAGAAAATACCAGCAGCAGCAATTTTCTCTCTTGGCATGCATTTTGAGGAAAGGACAGCAGCAAGAGGGCACGCAAATTGAGGTCAGGACAGCAGCATTTATTGCTGGTCCGTACAATCCTCTCTTGGCATGCATTTTGAGGAAAGGACAGCAGCAAGAGGGCACGCAAATTGAGGTAAGGACAGCAGCATTTATTGCTGGTCTGTACAATCCATATGGTACGGTTTCAGTACAAGCAGGATTTTTTAGGCAAATTTTTGGGCACATTTTTTTAGGAAAAAAATTTGGGGCATGGATTTCGAGGTCCATATTGTCTGTCCATATGGAGGCACAAAAATCGAGGCAGAAAACAGAAAAATTTCTGAGTTTGCATTTTTCTGTTTGGCGCGGCAAACGAGGCAGAAAATTTTCTTCTGGTTGAGATAAGTTGGTCTGCAAATCTTTCTGAGTATTGCTGTAATTTATTTTCCTGAAAATAAAAATTTCTTTCTCACAAGTTTTCCCCAGAGGTTGGAGTTTTTTCCTGGGTCATTGGACCAAAAATATTGTGTCTGAAATTTCATGGTTGAATGTGTTTATTTGCTGTTAGTGAAAATGTTGTAGAAGTTTTTCTTGTGTTTCAGTCCTATGTTGTTTATGAGAAAAAAATCTAATTTGCAGCAGTAAAACAAATTGGGTTGGGCATTAAACAATGTGTTAAAACAAAGTTGGAAACCGGGTTGGGAAAGTGCTGAAAAATCTACAAAAAGGCCCTTCCATATCAATGGGCTTCTAGGAAAAACAACAACCTTTCCCCAAGTTGCCTTCTTACAGCAATGGTTCTTCATTGGTGGAGAAAATCTTTGTAGATGATTCTTCTCTACTTGTTACTTCTTGGGGTAGCTTGAATTGTTCTTCTGCCACTACTACTCTTTGGATTGCTACTACTTCTTGGATTGAAGATGCAAGCATTCCTCCTTTAACCTTAGCTATCAATCTTCCCTTGGGTTTCAGTAACTGGCTCTTAGGAGGAAGCTAGGGATGTATCCTCCTAAGTTGAGGATCCCAATGTCTACTTAATTTCCAGTGGCTACGGTAGTTCTTGCTGCTAGTAAGGCTACTTGGTACACTCATTTGGTTCAAGCTCTTCTGCACTTTTTGTCTTTCTGTCAATGGTCCTAGGATCCTTCTCTTCTTGAAACACCCTAGCCTTTTGCTAAAGGCTTGTTTCTTCCAACATGAAACCACTTGATGGCCTCTCAATCCACAAAGGAAATATGGATTAGGATACCAGCAATCATTAGCCTTATGGAAGAAATAGATAAGATGTGACTTTCCTCATACATGCCTCTTTGGTTTTTCGAGTGTTGGTGCATCCTTAAATGTTAGGATCATCTGTTTGTTTCCCTTCTTCAAGCTTGCACAAGACTGCTAGAGTGGTGAACCATTGGATACTCCATTTACTATTGTCTATTGTCTTCTAGTCTTCTGAATTTGCCATTTTTTCATACTCCTTTGCCTTCACATAGAAGATCTTGGTGGTCTTAGCATCCCTTTGAGCCAAACTTTGGTCAAGAGGTTGTTTGCCTTTTTTCCCACAATATTCTCTTGCCTTGCCCAGCCTTAGAGCACTCACAAGGAGTACTGTTTACCACCACCAAATTCTAAGCTTTCATCCTTTAGTCTAGGTTCTACTATGATGGGGTCTTTAACTGCTTGGCCATTGTATCACATATGCTTCGTCAATTTAGAGCTTATGCCTCTAGTATGTAATTCTAAACTGCCAAATGGATCATTTGTTGATTCAAAAAGAGAAAGTATTATAGAGGAAGTGTTTACCATGTTTTCCTTAATCATGGACCAAGCATTTTGTATAAAAGTGAAGACTCCTCTCTTCATGAATCAACTTTTGCTTGCAGATTCAACACTATTTCCTCCTTAGCTACCAATTATTGTTGCAACTGTGACATCATTTGAGAACACTTGCTCTATTGCTAATCATCCAACCAAATCACCATCTCTTCCAATACAACCAAATCACCATCTCTTCCTATGTACTAATTCTGTACATGAAAGGGAAAAGGCTGGTGGAGATAAACCATCGATCGTGACGACAGCTGGTAAATTATGTAATTCGTAAAAACGGGGAGTTCATCTTTACCGGGAAAATCGGCTTATAATAGATTTTTTCCCAAACTAGGACTAAGGTAAATTTCATGAGTGCTGCCATAGTGCAGCTGAGAGCATGTGCTAATCTTTGCACATCCAAACATGCCGTGAAGTTGGCATGGTAGTCTTGGTGTCTTTCAAATTGTTCACTCATGGAATAAAGAATGTCTTCCAAGGTTTGGAGCTCACACTGCAAGTTTTTCACTTTTAGTACTGCAACTTTGATTCTAAGTCTTTGACCTCAAACGGTTAATTATACTTTTATGTAAGTTGCATTCGCACTCCCACTATGTAGTGTTCCTAGCAGTCCCTTTGAACTATTTATGGTCACTAGTTGAACATTAACAAAATTATCTTATCTTCACAAATATGTTAGTTGATGGCATTCAACTCTTCAATCCTTTCTCTTCTCAAAACTTTATGCATGGCTGATTTTTCATAGCTTACATAGGTCGAGGATACACCACTCTAATACCAATTTGACCCATAATCAATCAGCGTATGATGGTAAACTCAAATTACCAAAACAGATACTATTATTAGTTCTTTTGCTTTATTCTGCTTATTATCATTGTGTAATTACTAATTACCTTATTATTGCATTTTATTATCTTTAGGTTGTTGGGTATTCAAACAAGGAATTCAATGGAGTAAATTCATAAAATCACCATAAAACACAATGATTTACCCTTGAAACCCAAAATGGGAAAATAATCAACAAAATGAGGTTTTACTCACTCCAAGAATTCTCAAAAATATGTAGATTACAAAAAGGGCTCAACTAGATCTCTACTCCGGTTCCAATGAATCAAATTATAAAGGAGAGGCAACAGCTAGTAAATTCATAAAATCACCATAAAACACAATGATTTACCCTTGAAACCCAAAATGGGAAAATATTCAACAAAATGAGGTTTTACTCACTCCAAGAATTCTTAAAAATATGTAGATTACAAAAAGGGCTCAACTAGAGCTCTACTCCGGTTCCAATGAATCAAATTATAAAGGAGAGGTAACAACTGTTGCCTCTAATCTCTGGGCTTCACACCCTTCTTCCAAACACTCGATGAGGGCTTTGGATGGGTGTTGTTATCACATATATAGTAGCTGGGCTACCATATTCTATTTTTTAGATACAGTACTTTTTTCAGCTAGATCTCTTACATATGAGATGCTGAGATGAGCAGTTTTGCCGGATCATTATTATATTTGTGGACTATTGCACTCTCCCATGTCAGGACTGAGTCTCAAGACACTCAGATTTGAGGACTAATGTAGCCATTTAGTCATTACAGAGCAGTTATTGATGCCCAGATGTATATCAGTGCTTTCTCATTGGACAGATGATGTTTCAGATGGATTATATGCATGATTATGACTCAGGTTTTTATATTGTGTTATGGTTATCAATGCTCTTATACTCGTTTTTGTGACATGTATTAACATGTGGTGTCATGATCTGGCGGTCATAATTATATGGACTTGGATGTATTTGTATTATGTATTGATGTCCCTACTCTGACTTTGAAGTTCATGATCTATACTCATTGGTTTTACCCTCCTTAGGGAGAATAGAGGTAGTCATTCCCACCAGTTCTTTGGCTTGCTAGTGTTGGCTTCACCTTTCACTGTCTTCACCCATCCATTACCTTCCAGTTTTGTTTTCAACCCGACTGACTTCTTGACTTATGGCATGGAGGACCTTTTCCCCCCACTAGAACCTTTGTTGGACAATCCTCCCTGCTATATTGTGTTTGGGCTCTGAGTTGGTGACAGAACTTGCCTTTGGTGAGCTGGATTGTATGCCTAAATCATTTTGGTCGGTTGTCCCGATGTTTGGCACTGTGCAAAACCCCCCCTAGTCACTTGAGATGTTGTTGGATAAAACTGAAAGCTCATGTACTACTTATATTGGAAATGTTTGTATGCGCCCATGGAAAATGAAAATGCTAAAGATGTGTTTCTTAACATATGTGAAAAAGGGCAAGAGCAATGAAATGCTAAGATACCCCTTGAAGGGTATAAGAAAAGGTCCAAAAAAGCAATGGTTAAATATATGCTATATCCAAATATTGTTGACCTTATAAATTTAAATATTTCCTGGATGAACGCTACGATTAGCTGTGCTTTTAAGCACTGATGAAGTCCCAAAGGGTCATATAGGCCAAAAGGGGCCATGGAAATAAAATTGATGATCCTAATGAAACTGGATCAAACTTGATGTAGTCATGATGCCTAAGTTGAATAAGCACTCTCTAAACAACTCAACCATTTGTGAGGCACTGCCATTCCTTGTGTTGTTGTTTGTCCGGCATTGGTTTTAGTGAGTTTTTCCTTTCCATATCCAAAGTGTCATGATGTTAAATAGGAAGTCGTCCTTTGCCCTAGCCTTGTAAATTTCATCCTTCACCCATCACTAGCAAATTGACTACAACTATGAAGTGAATATAGTCCTAAAAGTCTAGTCTGAGTAATAATTAATAAACCCTATATATGTATTTGGTTGATACACCGCTAGTGAAATGACTGCTACTTGTTGTGATTGTTGCTTAAATGAGTTGTAGAGCATGTCTTAGCCTTATAACACTTGCAGCAGATGGATGATAGTCTAAGTTATATTATTGGTATCTGATCATTTACAGATGGTTATATTGTCTATTGGATATGGTTGATGATCAGGTAGAGACCTGAGAAGGGTATGAGTATACACCCTAAATGGATTTGGACTCTCTGAGTCTAATGAGACAGTTTATTTTCAGTTCCAGACACTTGCAGAAATGATCAGGCTCATTTTACCTTTCTAATACAGTTTTGCTTCACAGAATGATGTGTCTGTGCAGGGAGATGTTTTATTTGGATCTCCTAGGGCGTTGTATGGACATAGGGGGTGCAGCCACTTGTTTGTACCATAGTACCCCCATCCCAGAAAGCCTAGTGGGCTTAGTTTGACAACGCAGGCACCCTAGGAGGCTGTTTTGGCAGGTTCCTGTTTCCCGAGGCAGATTAAAAAATGATTAAATGGCTATTGAAGAAATCGATTTGGGCTACTGAGGCAAGGAAATGACATGGGATGAGTCATGATGATGAGTGATGTCCTCTGCACCTTCTCTAGCAGTTGCAACACCTGATTGGGCCCACGCCTATTTTTTGGGCATTTTATATTATTTTCTGGAGCTTTTGGGAGGCTCACGATTTCCTCAAGGAGGCACAAAGTCAAAGAAATAAAATGTTATATTATTTTATTTGTGCCATGGGGCACCCATAGGGAGTTAGTTAACACTCCATGGACCCACCATGTGCTTCATTTATTTCTTGTTGAGTGGGGTACCCTCTTTATGGGTGATTTAGTCCACTTTGGTACTTTATGGTTTTATTGATCCATGTATTTTATGTTGAGCTCATCTCAACCATTGATTAGAATAGTTTATCTTTTAATCTTAGCCACTCATTTTGAAAGTGGTTAGGATTCGGTTATGATTGTGGTTCTCTCATTTCTATTTAAAGGAGAGAGCGTCTCATTTGTAAGGGGTCTTTGGCTCTTGGATCTGAATAATAGAAAGATTTTTCCGTGGCTATTTTCTGGATCTGCTTTGCATTTGATGTTCTCAAATGGTGATTGGATAGTCTTATGCTTCCTAGCATTGTGGAAATTCATGTGAGATCTATATTTTTTCTGCTATCATTGTCTTGTCTACAGGAGGGCGTTTTGGCTGGAACGTTTTTGCAGGGGAACCTCAACTCGTTTGGTTATCTTCGTCTTGGATCAAGGGGTTTTCATTAGTGTCATTGTGATCTATGATTACTTCTTCTTACTTTCCTATAGCATTTGGTTTATTTATCTTGTCTTAGCAAATCTGATATTGTTGACGTTTGCTCATGCAGGGTAGGGGGCATTGGTGGCTTGGGGCTTACATTCGTCATAGAAATCATGTGGATCTTCCAGAATTGATCGGGATAGCAAGTATCATCGTTGTTAAGGCATCTACAAGCATTTCTAGGTACGATCTAATAGGTAATTCTCTTCTCTTTAGCAGATCTCAATCCATTGTACCTACTTTCCTTTCATTTTTCTGAAAATCCTTAAAATACTGAAAAAACCCTAAAAAGTACTAAATCCGAGAACCGTCTGATGTTTGGCCAAACCATTGCTGGGTTTCATAGATCGGGCCTCCCCCTCACTGAATCTACTGCAACGCTGGTCAAATTCCTGCTAGTTTGACCTAGATCTGAAATATTGTCTGAAAACTGCCTAGCGCCCCCACTAAAAATTTGACCTGCTAGGGTTCTGATTCTTTATGATTTATGACTTCATAGACTGATAGATCAGATCTCACACATTCCAAATCACCCCCAACGTTGTTCAGATTCATGACAGTGTGACCTAGATCTGAATTCTAGACTAGATAGTCTTATGCTTCCTAGCATTGTGGAAATTCATGTGAGATCTATATTTTTTCTGCTATCATTGTCTTGTCTACAGGAGGGCGTTTTGGCTGGAACGTTTTTGCAGGGGAACCTCAACTCGTTCGGTTATCTTCGTCTTGGATCAAGGGGTTTTCATTAGTGTCATTGTGATCTATGATTACTTCTTCTTACTTTCCTATAGCATTTGGTTTATTTATCTTGTCTTAGCAAATCTGATATTGTTGACGTTTGCTCATGCAGGGTAGGGGGCATTGGTGGCTTGGGGCTTACATTCATCATAGAAATCATGTGGATCTTCCAGAATTGATCGGGATAGCAAGGATCATCGTTGTTAAGGCATCTACAAGCATTTCCAGGTACGATCTAATAGGTAATTCTCTTCTCTTTAGCAGATCTCAATCCATTGTACCTACTTTCCTTTCATTTTTCTGAAAATCCTTAAAATACTGAAAAAACCCTAAAAAGTACTAAATCCGAGAACCGTCTGATGTTTGGCCAAACCATTGCTGGGTTTCATAGATCGGGCCTCCCCCTCACTGAATCTACTACAACGCTGGTCAAATTCTTGCTAGTTTGACCTAGATCTGAAATATTGTCTGAAAACTGCCTAGCGCCCCCACTAAAAATTTGACCTGCTAGGGTTCTGATTCTTTATGATTTACGACTTCATAGACTGATAGATCAGGTCTCACACATTCCAAATCACCCCCAACGTTGTTCAGATTCATGACAGTGTGACCTAGATCTGAATTCTAGACTGAAAACAACCCTAACGCCATCACTGAAAAACTGGACCTTTTCGGAGTTTACTGTTTCCGAAATCTGACAGGCTAGGCTGATAGATCAAGTCCTGAGCACTCCAGAACACCCCTAACGCTGAGTTAGATCCAGCCTGCTTGCCCTAGATCTAAAGAAATCAATTTTTTGCATCATCTCAGCCTCATTCATCAACTTTGACTTTTTCGGGATCTGACTTTTCCTAAATTTCTTTGAACTGAGTGTGTAGATCAGGCCCTCCTGATCCCATTTCTTCTTCAACGATGAGTTGGTTGTTCGTTGGTGGCCTCGGATCAACACATCTGTCTCATCCAACCTTAGCGCTAGCCTTCCTTGACTGAATTCCTGCCTTAACTGAGCCATCCAGACCAAAACACTTATTTGGGTCCACAGATCAGGGTCTACTCTAGGTGGGTTCACCTCAACGCTGGGTGTATACTAACTCCATTGCCCAATGCACAAAAGGCACTAATCTCCCATCCTTAGCGCTAGCCTTGAATTGATCTCTTCCCCTTGAAATTGGATGTTCCTTGATGACTCAGACAATCACACATGTTCACCTTCTTCATTGAGTCTGTCAGCCAGGTACTAGATAGTCCCGACTATTTTCCTGCCCATCCTGCCTCGGTTACGCTTCCCAAGGCAGAGATCGTCTTCTTTACTTGCTAGTACCAAAACCCTAGATCTAACCATTTCCCCCAAAGGTCATCCGATTATTGCTTTGGATCAACCAATATACTGCTGAAGTCCTGATCCATTTATTGAATCCTACTGTAGATCTAGAGTTCCTGAACACCTTACACCTTACGTACCTCAAAGTTTGTTTTGATCTGATCTGGTGTCTAGGTCTGATCTCTCCTATTGAGAGCAGATCTGGGTCTCCCCCATTGTTGTCTTGGACTCCAACAACATAAAGCGAAGACTGCCTTGATTGGCGTGACAACCATCTCTTTGGGAGTCTAGGCAATCTAGGTTCCACCTCCTTAGTTGCTTGTCCCTCTACCATCCATCCAGGATCCATCTTGCACAGGCAGCTACAAGGTTGGTGATAACAGGTGTGTTTCTCAATCTCTTGCCTTTTGGGATTATGAACGAAGTAAATTCAGCAATGCCTGCTCTTCGTTTCTTTTTAAGGGGCAGCTCACCATCCATTTTGCAGGGGATCTCCTAACTAAGACTCCAATACTAAGTTCTTCTCCTTCTACTCCAAAATCTTGGCTCTTATAATGGTTGTCAAATTGGGAACACTTTTCTCTCTTTTCAAGCATAGAATATTGGATGTCCTTCCACTGAATCGAAAGGGCGTCTCCTATCTCCTGCAAAACGGGCAACTTTTCAAATTGGCCTTCAATGCCTTCAAAACTCCATCAGCAATCCCAAAATGTAAAACCATCATTAGTTCCACATGGATCTACTGCTCTTCATGAGCACTTGAGCTCTTTCTTGGTGCCTTGAAGCACATCTTCTCTCATTGATAAGCAATGTCAACACTTCTCTCTTCCTTCTAGAACATGGTCCAATTCCAACACTAACTTCTCAAAACGTCGAAACCCCTCTTTCTTCTTATACCGAAATTTTATCTTCCAGAAGACCAAAAGCCTCAAGAATTGGCTACAACAATCACTTTACATTGATAAACTCATCCACTTGTTTCCATTCATCCTCCCTCGATTGCCTTTCCTTATACCGAAATTTTATCTCCTTCCAAAAGGAAGGAAAGCCTCAAGAATTGGCTACAATAATCACTTTCCATTGCCAAACTCATCCACTTGTCTCAATTCATCCTCCCTCAATTGCCTTTCCACAAGAAGATCAAGAGTTGCCAAGAATCAATTATGCAACTAATATACTAATGTTCAATCTTCTCAGTTGTTGGATATTTCTCTATTGTCATCGAACAAGCCTATGGAGTTGACCTCTAAACTCCTCGAGTAAAGGCTTTTGGTCCTTTTCCTCAACACCACATGGTAGGTGGTCAATGGCCACAAAGCCTTTGGGAGCTCCCTTCAATCCTCCTATAAAGAATTTTAGTTGAGGAAGAATGTGGAAGGCCAAGATTTATACTCTCTTTCACCATACTCCAAGCCCCGCCCCCACATTTATTGACCCCTCTTGCTTCTAGTTGGGGTAGAGAGTGGAAGCATCACTCCCTTTACAATAATCCATGCCCCTACCTCATATATATTAGTCACCTCCTTTCAAGGTAGAGGGAAAAGGTGACAACCCCATTCCACTAAAGCATCCCAACTCCACCCCCACACAAACTTGCATTAGGTGGTTTCCTTTGGGGCAAAGGTCTACGACTCCACATCCCCCTCCAATTATGCCAATGCTCTACCTCTGCCTACCTTAGAGGTAGCCCAAAATTACTTCAACAAAGTTGTAGTCAAGACTTCAACACAACATTGCATGGCTATCCATTAGACAGAGTTTGAAACATTGGGAAAATCACAAAACATGGCAAGCACCCTTTTCTCGCCATGAATACTTTAACATGCATCTTAAAGGTTCTTGATAAAATATTCACTAAGGCTTAAAAAATACTTCACCCAATTAAAGTAGTATGATATTTTACCACCATAGAAGCCAATCCAAGTGACCCACTAACTATTGGGGCACCTAGCTTCCAATCTCTTTCTCTTTTGTCCATTGTTCAAACATAGCTCATTATTCGTCATAGATCCCAAATTTCGATTCAAGGACCCATTTCGAATCATCTATCATCAAGATCAAGGGGAGGAAAGAAGTAATCAATCTAACAGGGTTTGTTCTGGGTGGACCCTTTAAAGTCCATCTCATGAGATCTAGCACATTCCTCAAGACAAGAACCAAGGTAGAAACCATTGGTTTGGATACCTAAAAAAAGTAGCAAGGACTCATGTATGTGATCCATGAGAAAGTACTCCAACTCATCAATATAGATCCCAAAGAGGGTCAATGAGAGAGCAACAACCATGTTTGACACCAATGATGTTGCTAACAAAATCTAAGACAAAGCAATGTTGAGATTTTGTGTAGCTTCAAAGGATACTCCTTATGTTTATATCATGTAAAACTCCTTCAATGTATGTCTTGTTGAATTTTTAGCATTAGCATAAACTTTTAAAATTTGCAAATAACATTAATAGATCAGCAGTACAGTAAGAACACATTCATCACATCAGCAAACTTGGACACAATATTTTCACTCAGGAAACCTTCAAAGGACAAAAACCCCAAAAACATTAATAGCTCATCTCGTAAATGAGATGGCTTAAGAAATTTTTCAAAAAGTTCCTCAAATTCCAGATCTGGAATTTACCACAATTTCAATAAAAAATTATCAGCAAAAAATCAGACTGATAAAATACAACCACATTTTCCAGAATTTCAGAAATTTCTCAAATCTGAGAATTTTCTCTCTCTTGCCCCAATAACTTTACAGGCTGCCCGAAAAACCAGACTGCCTGCCCGGATCCACTGTTTGTTGCCCGATCGGTCTGCTTGGCTGCCCGGTCTGCTGGTGAGGTGGTTGGGCACTTGGCTGTAGGCTGGGCCGAGCCCTGTCCTCGGTCTTGGGGTCTGCTGTATAGCAGCCCGTGGACTGTACAGTCAGCCCGGGCTTGCTGTATGGAAGCCCGTGGTCTGCACTGTCTGCTGTAGGGTAGCCCGTGGCCACGATAGCCCCACAGGGGTATGCCCTAGGCTGCCCAAGGGTTGGTCGTGGGCCAGACCCTTACGAGTATGCCTGTAGCAGGCTGCCTGTGGGTGCCAATAGGGCAGTGGCCTACCCAAATGAATAAAACAACCCCGAAAAAAAAGAAGAGAAGTTACCCGAAAATGTCCTTCGCTGCCCAAAAATGAAGAGCTGCCCAGAATAAAAAATATGCTGATAAAACCCTAGCTGAGGGTTTGCTAAGAGAAGGCGAATGTCCTTGCTGAGGCAAAGCAAAAATTCTTCGAGACAAATAGCAAATCCACCTGTGAAAGAGAACTTGTGTATTCAAATGAGAAGACTTGATCTTCTTTTATAGCCTTTGTTCACAAAGTCTTTATTATTTTGACTTTTGACTTTGGGCTTTTACCAAGTGCCCCTATGGTCATTACCTGTGGTCTTTTTTATTTCAAAAGTACATCATCATAAACCAAGAGAGTTATTAATGCTTTTATCTCACACACTGTGTGACACCTAGATCTGGTACTAGGGTACTTGACTAGGGGTAGCTAATCCTTGGAGAAGCACACCAAGCCCATAGATCAAGGGTCAAAGTGCCACACACATGCCCAGACCCAGTCTAGGGCTTACAGTGTCTTCATTCTCCCAGAGAATGGCTACTCATAACTAAGTTAAGTCTACCAGTCCCAAATTGGTCTACATCGTGGTCCCGGACCAGATGTCTACTCAACACAAGGTTGAGTCTACCCAGGGCAGATCTAGGTCTATATCATGGTCCCAGACTAGATATCTACCATTCAACAGAATGGTCACTCAACACTGGGTTGAGTCTTCATCGTGGTCCCGGACCAGGTGGTCCCATTCTCCGAAGTGAAGGGCTCTCGATGCTGCTCAAAAAAATCAACACTCCCTCTCAGCGAGAGAGGCATTCTCTGCCATACCAAGCTTGTCACGAAAGTACACAAACTTTGATGTTGTCAAAGGCTTGGTCAAGATATCTGCAATCTGTTCATCTGTACAAATGTACTGCAACTTCAGAGCACCTCTTTGCACTAGCTCTCTGATGAAATGATACCTCATTTCAATGTGTTTTGATCTGTTATGAAACACTGGATTCTCTGAAAGCTTTATGCAACTCTGATTATCGCAATGGATGATTGTTGAGTCAAGCTTTCCCTCGAATAGATCAGATAACAACTTTCTGAGCCAAACTGCTTCCTTGTAGGCATCGCTTGCAGCAATATACTCTGCCTCAACTGTACTCTAAGCTATGGAACCCTGCTTCCTATTGGACCAAGAGATCATTGTTGATCCCATACTGAAGCAATAACCAGAGGTACTTTTTCGATCAACTGCACTACTAACCCAATCTGAATTTGTATATCCAGATAACGATATTCCACTGCTGGAAGTACACCTGAGCCCATAAGTAATAGTACCTCGCACATACCTGAGTATATGTTTAGCAGCTATCAAGTGTATGTGCTTCAGATCTGACATGAACTGACTCAATGCATTCTCTGTGTAGCAGATGTTTGGTCTCGTATGCACGAGATACATCAGCGAACCAATGAGTTGTATGTAAAGAGTAGAGTCCACACTCTGTGAGCTAGAGGTTGAATCCCGCAACTTTGTCAAGTTGGTAGTCATTAGTACGCTCATGGACTTGCAGTCCTGCATCCCAAATCTCTGCAAGATATCTACTGCATACTTCCCTTGCGTCAGGAAGATCTCACCTGGCTTTTGCCAGACTTCTAAGCCAAGGAAGTAATGCATCAATCCGAGATCTTTCATCTTGAATTCAGAGGTAAGCTCCCTCTTACACTGGTCTATCAACTGTTCGTCCCCAATAAGAAACAAGTCATCTACATATAGAACAAGTATCCATCTGATGTAACTTCCATCCGAAAACCACAGCAAGTGAAATGATGGTTCTGATGGTAGTGTACCTGGCAACAGATAAAAATGTCTCGTCATAGTTAATGCCTTCTTTCTGAGTGAGGCCATGAGCTACGAATCTAGCTTTAGACTTCTCCACACTGCCATCTGCAGCATGCTTGATCTTATAAAGCCATCTGGAAGTTACTACTGACTTTCCTGCAGGTCTAAGGACAACTTCCCAAACATCATTCTTCATGATTGACTTATACTCTTCAATCATGGCATCAACCCATACCTGTTTACTTGATGCATCTTCGTATGATAAATGTTATGAACTGATAAGCTGACTCATAAGACCGGAGTACTTCTATGGTCTTATGCTTTCTCTGAAAGTCCTTGGAGGAGCTTTATGCTTCTCGGCTTCTTGTACCGTCTCTCGGTACCAAGCAGGTCTCCTTTTGGAAGGAGGAACTTCAAGTAGTTCTTCTAGTGGACTTTCAATGTTCTCAAGAACATCTGGAGTTTGATCATCAAACTCTTCATCCCTCTGAATTTTTGAATCTAGAAACTCAAGTGGGGCAACTGCATCTTCTGATGAAAGCTCTTGTGTTTTACGAAACACTGCTTCCTCATGCAAGATCACATCTCTGCTGACCTCAATGTACCTCTATCCAGGTATATATACTCGATAAGCCTTCGAGCAATCACTGTACCCAACAAATAAGCCTTTCTTACTGGAAGGCTCTAGCTTGGCCCTCTTTTCTTTTGGCACATGAACATACACAGGAGTGCCAAATATTCTCATGTGATCAACTGCAAGTTTCTTCTTGGTGAAGACTTCTTCTGGAGTCTTCGCACCCAAGATAGCATGAGGGCTTCTATTCTGGATGTACACAGCAGTTCCTGTAGCTTCAGCCCACAAAGACAAAGGAAGGTCTAGATCAATGATCATGGCTTTAGCAGCCTCACAGATCGTTCTATTCTTCCTTTCTACAACCCCATTCTGCTGAGAGTTGTAAGGTACTGTCAGCTCTTTCTTGATTCTTGCTTCTCGACAAAAATCATCAAACTCATTAGATTCACATTCACCTCCGTTATCTGATCTCAAGATACAGATGTGCCTTCCAGTCTGATTTTCAATCAGTGTCTTGAACTCTTTGAATTTGTCAAAGGTTTCACTCTTGGCCTTGAGGAAGTAAATCCAAGACTTCCAAGAGTAGTCATCAATAAACAAGACATAATATAAACACCCACTCAAGGAGGGTGAAGACATTGGCCCTCAAATGTCATAATGAATCAAATCCAAAATGCCTTTAGATCTACTTTTGCTTATGGGAAAGGATTTCTTAGTGTTCTTACCTAGAGCACATCCTTTGCAAATTCCTTCATGCTTTGGAGAAACTTCTGGCATACCTGTAACCATCTTCTGCAATCCTGGGAGAGTTGTGTAGTGAATGTGTCCAAACCTTCTATGCCAAAGTTCACAAGGATCAACTGAATGATGTACCAAAGCATGAGTGGAAACTTTTGAAGCCTTGTAGAGATCTCTCTCTCGAACCCCAATATGTATTGTTGAGTCTAGATATGTGTCTTTTGCCCATAAAAATACCTTCTTGTCCATAAAGAGGACTCTGTGGCCCTTGTCTTCTAAACCAACAACAGATAATAGATTCTTCTTTAAACCAGGAACATAAAGAATATCATCAACATGAAGAACTGTACCTGAGTCAAGTTGAAGTGAAGTTAAGCCAACTCCTTCAATCTTGTAAGTGGAATCATCTCCAAGTTCTACCTGAGTGTGAACTTCTTGTTTTTGTAACTGGTCAAGGTACCACGGTTACCTATCATGTGCCTGGAGGCACCACTGTCCACCAACCAAGAAGTGGAGCAAGCTGAGAAAGAACCGGTTAGAGCAAAAATCAAATAGTACTCTCTTCTAGGCTCATCAATTTTATTAGCCTTGGTTTTCTTCTTCTTTTTTGGTTCTTCATCTTCTTCTTCCTATGCTTCTGCAGCAGATGCTTGAAACCTTCTCTTGGGTTTCTTCTTGTTCTGCCTCCAGTCTCTAGCATAATGTCCAAACTTGTGACAAGTATAACATTCAATCTTAGACATGTCAAAAAACTTATCCTGAGGTTTCTTCCCTTTCTTTTGCTAAGCAAAAGGTTTCTTGAACCTTTTGGTCTTTGCTGCAAGTGCAGGTTATCCTGCTTGATTACCTTGTCAATGTTCCTTGCTTCTTCTTGTATGCAATCATGCCAAAGCCTTTCAAAGGTTGGCTGATTTTCTCTTCCACATACAGATGCCATGAAGGTTTCCCAAGAGCTTGGGAGACCATCAACCACTGTTTGTACAAGATCATCATCATCAACAGTAACACCAATAGCAAGGAGTTGATCTCTTACCTGTTTGATCTTGGTGAAGAAGGAACCAACACTTTCATCTTTGCTCAGCTTCAAAGTTCGTAACCTCTTCTTCAAGATTCTCTTTTGACTAGGAGCCTTCTTTTCATAGAGGTTTACCAATGTATCATAGCATTCTTTAGCAGTCTTCAAGGATGTGATGTTAGGCATCAATTCTTCTTTGATAGAATCATAAATAACTCTTCTAGCCTTACCTTGCTTCCTCTTGTAGGCAAGCCTACCAGCATTTGTAGTTGGCTCTTCTGTGACATTAAGAACAATGTCATCCAAGTCATTCTCATCAAGAATGGCTGTCAACTTGGCCTTCCAGGAGTTGAAGTTCGTTGAACCATGGAGCTTCTCTTCCGGTTTGAACCCAACAGTAGTCATCTCTGTCACTTATCCAAATGTTAGATCTACAAATCTTATTCCAAGATCTAGTGAAAATCAACAACAATGTCCCTTTACTGTGTTTTCACATGCTAGGCTCTGATACCATGTTGAATTTTTAGCATTAGCATAAACTTTTAAAATTTTCAGATAAACATAAATAGATCAGCAATACAGTAAGAACACATTCATAACATCAGCACACTTGGACACAATATTTTCACTGGGGAAACCTTCAAAGGACAAAAACCCAAAAAGCATTAATAGCTCATCTCGTAAATGAGATGGCTTAAGAAATTCTTCAAAAAGTTCCTCAAATTCCAGATCTGGAATTTACCACAGTTTCAATAAAAAATTATCAGCAAAAAATTAGACCGATAAAATACAACCACATTTTCTAGAATTTCACAAATTTCTCAAATCTAAGAATTTTCGCTCTCCTGCCCCAATAACTTTACAGGCTGCCCGGAAAACCAGACTGCTTGCCCATATCCACTGTTTGTTGCCTGATCTACCTGCCCGACCTGCACAATCCACTGTCCACTGCCCGGCTACCGGATTGGTCTGCTGCTGAGGTGGTTGGGCACTTGGCCATAGGCTAGGCCGAGTCCTGTCCTTGATCTTGGGGCCTGCTATATAGCAGCCCGTGGACTGTACAGTCAGCTCGGGCCTGCTGTATGGCAGCCCATGGTCTGCACTGTCTGCCCGGATCTGCTGTAGGGTAGCCCGTGGCCACGGCAGCCCCACAGGGGTATGCCCTAGGCTGCCCAAGGGTTGGCCGTGGGCCAAACCCTTACGGGTATGCCTATAGCAGGCTGCCTGTGGGTGCCAATAGGGCAGTTCCCTAAAGTGGCTTGCCCAAATGAATAAAATAGCCCCGAAAAAGAAGAAGAGAAGCTGCCTGAAAATGTCCTTGGCTGCCCGAAAATGAAGAGCTGCCCAGAATAAAAAATTTGTTGATAAAACCCTAGCGGAGGGTTTGCTGAGAGAAGGTGAATGTCCTTGCTAAGGCAAAGCAAAACTTCTTCGAGAGAAATAGCAACTCCACCTGTGAAAGAGAACTTATGTATTCAAATGAGAAGACATAATCTTGTTTTATAGCCTTTGTTCACCTGTAAGTGGACAAGATAAAAATAATAATATTTTTATTCTTTTCCTAATTTCACTTTCACATTTTCTAAAAAATGTTCTTTTATTTTTCCTTTTTTACTTTTATAAGAAGTCCTCATTTATTTTGATTTTTGACTTTGGTCATTTTCCTGTGATCACAAAGTCTTTATTATTTTAACTTTTGACTTTGGGCTTTTTCCAAGTGCCCCTGTGGTCATTACCTGTGGTCTTTTTTATTTCAAAAGTACATCATCATAAACAAAGAGAGTTATTAATGTTTTTATCTCACACACTATGTGACACCTAGATCTAGTACTAAGGTAACTTGACCAAGGGTAGCTAATCCTTGGAGAAGCACACCAAGCCCATAGATCAACGGTCAAAGTGCCACACACATGCCCAGACCAGTCTAGGGCTTACAGTGTCTTAATTCTCCCAGAGAATGGCTACTCAGAACTAAGCTGAGTCCAGTGTTACAAAAACCGGACCGAAACCAGTAAAAGCGGCCGGTCCAACCGATTTTGGGGCATCGCCGGGTCAAACCGATGTCTCAAACCGGTTTTGACCGGTTCCGGATTTGACCGGTTCCTTACATAACTATACAACAACACTAAATAGGGTTTTTTTTTTTTAAATTAAATTTAAAAGTTGGTCGAGTGGGGAAGGTTCTAGTGAAATATGCTCAGTATGGCACAATACCAAGAGCACTTTTTGCAAATTTGTGTATAATGGTTTGGATTCACATGGTTGCACATGAATATATATATAATTTTTCAAAATTTAAGAAGTTTTTGTAGTTTGGTGGACCGGTTTTGTGATCCATTTTTTTTTCCGGTTTTGGTTCGGGTCCAGTCTGGGTCCGGTTTTCAAGGTCGACCGGTTCGACCACCGGTTCGGTTTTTGTAACCTTGGCTGAGTCTACCAGTCCCAGACTAGTCTACATCATGGTCCCAGACCAGATGTCTACTCAACACAAGGTTGAGTCTACCCAGGGTAGATCTGGGTCTATATCATGGTCCCAGAGCAGATATCTACCATTCAATAGAATGGTCACTCAACACTGGGTTGAGTCTTCATCGTGGTCCCATTCTTCGAAGAGAAGGGCTCTCAATGCTGCTCAGAAAAATCAACATGTCTCATGTCGACACATTGTATTTTCATATATTATATATGATCATGAGGTATTTTGTTAGGTCAGACCAAGTAAAATTGGGTTAGGTTGGCCCACGGTTTTATAATTCAATTTAGGGTCGTGTCATGTATAAATAAGAGAGGCTAACGCATCATTTGATACACTTATCACTTGTGATCTCTTGTCCACAAAAGAGGAGAAAGATAGCAAAGGAGTAGAAGAGAGGCTTTTTTCTCTCTTGTTTTGTTCTCTTGGTCTTATACTTTGGTTTTGGTCTTGTTATTAGGGAGACTCTCTCCGAAGAGCTACATATTGGCATTGTACTTGGTTGAATCTATATTTAGGAAGTTTTGTTGGGTTTTCATACCCATGAGGGTTTCCGAAGACAAATCATTGTGTACTATGTGATTGTGTTTCTTTCAGTGATCCTTGTTATGTTGTTATTGTGCATATGCTTTAAATGCTATTTAACACAGGATTAATCATAACAACTTAAGCAAAAACTTAACAAGCGATAGCCATGTTTGACACCAACGATGTTGTTGACGAAATCTAAGAGGCTATGGGTCATGCGGAGATGACCAAGGACTAACTTATAAGGTCTCAAGATAGCAACAAGAGGATCTCTCACATGCCAATGTTTAACAACCTCCAAAATAAAGCCTCTCTTAGAACAGAGTCAAACATCTTTTGTAAGTCAACAAAGCAACGAAAGAATTTTGAAGCGCCATGGCATGCCTCCTCAATGATGGCCCAAAGAGTGAAAATATGAAATAATTTTATAAATTTGAACTTGTGGACAAGAAAAAATGTGGATATAGGCAGCATAAAAATGAGAGAAACAAGGGCAATGTCATAACAAACTAGGTATGGAATATTTTAGCGATACAATGTTCTCTCATTGAAGTTGAGAACAAACATTGATGTTTAATCACAAACAAAATCTCGTATTGAGACAGATCTAACATTTCTGATGTTGTGCATTCCAACTGTATAGTCAAACACTGTTTGATGTGAGATGCCAGATGTTGGCCAAGACATCCTTTAGAAGATTACTAATCCCGTTCTTTTTCCTTCCTCTTTTTTTAAGAGCTCATCCTTAAGAACATTATTAATCCCATTCTTTTTCTTTCCCCCTTTTTTTAAGGGGCCCTAGTTTTGTAATTTTATCATTTTTACTTTGGAATACAGTTAAATACTCCTACGAAGTTTAGATTATATTATATTGGTTTTAGTAGATCATATAAATCCACATTTTATGTCCCTAACATGCTTCAATACCATTTCTAGTAATAACTTTGTAGTTATTGGTTGTTATATAAATTTTCAAGCCCTAGGTGATTGTTTTCCTGTGTTTCTCTTTAATTAAATAAAGAGAATCTGAACTTATTTAACCGCGGAAATAAATATTTCTGAACATGCAACAATCACACATATAGTTGAAAATGAAGAGCGGAAGCATAAACATGGTAAACAAGAATCTTGTACTTCAAAATTCAAATCAGCTCATCATTTAATAATCCAAACACGCACAAACATCGCAACTTGAGGTTTACAGCCTGCTGGAAAAGAAACAATATGCCTACAGAAATTTGAGGATCTATTGTACTCTGTGCAACGTTAGATGATATTATCCTAGCAGTCTTCCACCTTGATGGTCGATCCTCTCTTCTTGCAATCTGTGTTCTCTCCTCTTTGACTTCACTTGTGTGTGTTCCTCACACTTCCTTTGTGTGTTCTACACACAACTTCTCCTCCCATCTTGTCCTATTTATGCTTTGAGAGAGTATTAACCTCCTCAATTCTAGCAACCAACTCCTTGATTCTAGCAACCAATCTCAACTAATCTCCTTAATCCTAACAACCAACTTATCTCATATTCTCAACAATGAGGTGAATGGCTAAGATTATATTAAATCCAATTCACTAATATTCTAGAATCTTAAGAACATTTCATCTAGATTTCTAAATTCTAGACTTTTGACCAATCCTCCTTAATGAATTTTGACCAATGCTAGAGTCGGTCACTTTGATGATGGTGATCCTCTGGAGGGGTCATCCTCCACACCAGCAAGATGCATATCCTCAGATGGGCAAAGTGGCTAAGGAGGAGGACAATGAAGAAAAGAGCAGTGTTGATTTTGTTGATTCAAGCATGGAGGAGGACTATTGACAAATGAGATTCTTCCATCTTGATCTAACCCTTTTTGTATTTGCCAATGGCATTCTGAAATCTATGTAATACATTTTGATTTTGATGACTTAATGAGAAATATGGTTCCAACATCTATGTAATAGAACATTTTGATTTTGATGACTTAATGAGAAATTTTATTAGTCTATCATTGACAAATACATTGTGATTTGTGATGGTGTAATGTGTACTAATTCTAATTTCTATTGAATATTTGTAAATTTTCTAGTTTCTAAAAATATTTGCATCTATATATATATATAATGTGTCCTCTGTGTCCTGATTCAGGGGGTCAGTGTGTCCGTGTCAGATACTCGTATTCTGGTGTCCCGTGTCCTTGTGTCAAGTGACTTAAGGTTATACCCATATAGAAACAGCCAAGACATGACTAAGTAGTCAAAACCTAACACAGTTTTCTTCCATTTTGTCTTCCACTCAACTACATCCAAAGTAAAATGCAAAATTGAATGATTAAATATTTTTCAGAATCAGTGATATTAATAATGAAAAGTCTTGAGCTCGATATTTATATATTTTAACAGATGATGTTTTAGGATATTTGTTAGAGGCAGCTTGTATTGCAGGGCAAGTCCAGGGCAATTTACCCCCATATGGATCAGAGATGGTTAACAACCATTTTGTAGAGGATTCCTTGCTCTCTGTGATGGCTCAGCAGGATTCAGTTGACCTGGCTGACTTGCATAGACACCTTTTGTGCTGCATCAAGGGAGTGATTAGTCTGCACAAAGCTGACTTCTAGCTCATTGGGTTGAATTCCCCTCTTGAGTGGATCCCAGTGGCCTGGAACTATATTTGTCCCAGAGTCAGAGGCCCTTACTTGGGTATACACTTTGGGGTCAGGTTGTTGCCGACAGCCATGTGGAATTGGTGTCTTTACAGGTTGCAGGATAAGTTACATATTTGGCATCATATGGACATCCCCTTTGCAAGGAATCTAACCGTGGTTGGACGCATTCTCCAAGCCTCTCAAGTGTACCATGTTCTTATAAGTTCATGGAACCCCAGCAAGGGTAAGTTTCGATGGCTCGAGCGAATTCTCAGGGCCTACTTGTGGTCTAAGTATGGCAGCAATCCAGGTCTTCTGCTAGTTCCTTGGGATGTTTGCACTATGCCCAAGTATGAGAGGGTGCCTTCGGTTGATTGATGTGGCTTCACAAGATAGTATTCTAGCAGCCAAGAGGGTGGTGAGGTGTCTCAAGGAATCTGCTCCTTGGTAAGTTCTATTCCAACATTGGGTTTTTCCTGTTCAACATATTGGTAGAGTTCAAGGTGTTTTTGGGTTGTGTGATATTATCTCCACTCCTCGTATTTTCCAGGTTTCAGGCTCACTTATCTTCCAAAGCATTTGGACAGCTTGGAAAGTTGTTTAAGGTTTGGTCCGTTGGCAATGGAAGGGTAGCTGGGATGGTTGAAATCTTGCTTGCATCCTGATTTGGAGTTGGAGGGAGCATGGAGATTTTATTGCAGAGTTTGTCAGGTTACAAGGTGCAGAGAATAAGCCACAAGGGCATCTCCTTCTGGCAAGATTTGTGGGATCCAGATGCCCACTCCCGGAAGGAGAAGTGACCTCTTGCTTAGTTGTTTGGACTTCTTTCCACTGATCGCCTCTCAATCATGGAATTGTGATCCCTTGTTCTGGAGGCCAAGTTGTTTTCGATGTACATTGGTATCCCTGGGCCTGTTTGGAGGGACTGGGGGTGGAATTTTGGCCACCCACTTCTTCAGTATGACTCCCACCGTTTATATTATGCACTTCACTAGCAACATCCTCTTTCCTCAATTTTAAATGGTCGTTGGGTATCTAAGGACCCGGAGGACTGTTGGATTCATCATCTTCACAATGTCTGATAGATGTGGCTTTTCTACAAGGTGCAGGTTTTTACCTGGTTGGTCATTTATCAGGGGATCCCTTCCAAGGCCAGGCTAGCTAAGAGTGGTCTTTCGGATGGACTCTTCCCTGTTTGTCAGCACCCAAAAACTGTCAAGCATATCTTTGGGGAGTATCAGTTTGCCAAGCAATGTTGGAGTTTGTTTGAGAATCAGCTTTCAGCATTGTTCCAGTGTAGGGTGCATTGAAGTGCTGCCTTATTCAGTGATTGTTGAACTCTTATCTGCAAGGCTGTCTTTGGACTTTGGCAGTGCTTGTGGATCACGGTGTTATTTGTGCTATGGAAAATCTTGTGTAAGTTTGTGTTCATCCAGTAGGTTAGTTCTGTGTCTGTTTCCAGTACATTGCGGAATGATACCATCAGATTTTAGCAAAGGGAGCCACGTTGATTAAAGATGCTCAATCGTTGGATCAATTCGAGTATTCTACTTTTATTTATGCTCTAGTTTCTCTTCGTAAGAGGCTATAATGTTTCATTTTATAAACACTTACTTATTTTGCATCTGTGATTGTTAATATTTTTCTGTAAATATAAGCCGTATTTTTCAAAAAAATAAACTAAATGTCCTACAGTTTATGACAACTAGAAGAGGGAAAAGGGTACAGGTTTCAGAAATGACAAACTGGGAAATGGATCATGCATATATGGATTCATGAGCAGGAAGGAAAAAATATATGTGCGTTTTGTGAATATCTATATATAGGAAGGACTTTCAAATCCCCATTTTTAGACTGATGGTTTTTTCCAACGGTTTCTAGTTACGGGAGTCATCCAGCCTGATTTAAAAAAAAATGTTTTTAGAGTACAAACCTGCTTTTATGTTCTGCTAGGAAATATCAGGTAAATGTTTCCTGGTGGAAACATTTGCTAGATTTTTCCATATTCATTTCCATAAAATAAAGATGTGCTGTACAAAAATGATCCCCAGCTAAGATGTTTCAATTATTATAGATTACGTATTTTATTTTGAAAATAACAAAATGTCTTACAGCTTATAACAACTGGAAGAGGGAAAAGCGTACATGGCACTCTAAAAATTTCAGAAAACTGGGAAATGGATCATGCATATATGGATTGGTATTTATTGGATTGGATTGGTATACTGATTGCCTCTCAATCATGGAATTGTGATACCTTGTTCCGGAGGCCAAGTTGTTCTAGATGTACATTGGTATCCCTGGGCCTGTTTGGAGGGACTGGGGGTAGAATTTTGGCCACCCACTTCTTCAGTATGACTCCCACCGTTTATATCACGCACAACATTCTTAATCAAAGATGCTCAATCATTGGATCAATTTGAGTATTCTACTTTTATTTATGCTCTAGTTTCTCTTCGTAAGAGGCTATAACATTTCATTTTATAAACATTTCCTTATTTTGCATCTGTGATTGTTAATATTTTTATGTAAATACTAAATAGAAGCTTTTTTTCAAAAAAATAAACGAAATGTCCTACAGTTTATGACAACTAGAAGAGGGAAAAGGGTACAGGTTTCAGAAATGACAAACTGGGAAATGGATCATGCATATATGGATTCATGAGCAGGAAGGAAAAAATATATGTGCATTTTGTGAATATCTATATATAGGAAGGACTATCAAATCCCCATTTTTAGACTGATGGTTTTTTCCAACGGTTTCTAGTTACGGGAGTCATCCAGCCTGATTTTTAAAAAATGTTTTTAGGGTACAAACCTGCTTTAATGTTCTGCTAGGAAATATCAGGTAAATGTTTCCTGGTGGAAACATTTGCTAGATTTTTTCATATTCATTTCCATAAAATAAAGATGTGCTGTATAAAAATGAGCCCCAGCTAAGAATCAAGATGTTTCAATTATTATAGATTACGTATTTTTCAAAATAAAATAGCGAAATGTCTTACAGCTTATGACAACTGGAAGAGGGAAAAGGGTACATGTTTCAGAAATGGCACTCTAAATATTTCAGAAAACTGGGAAATGGATCATGCATATATGGATTCAGGAGCAGGAAGGAAAAAAATATATCGTATGTGCATTTTGTGAATCTCTATATATAGGAAGAACTATAAATTTTCCTTTAATATTCAAACTAGGGCTAACAGTGCATTCAAAATCTCTACTGATAACCACACATGAATATCTTTTACAGTATGCAGCAAAATATAAAACTGAGAAATAAATCACAACATCACATCACAACATTGACAATTTGACACTATTATTTTGGGTATGGAAACCCACAGAAAAACCCAAGATGGGAAAACCGGTGCAGCAGTCAGATATAGATTTTATTATGAGAATATATGGAACATTTACAATCACTGCAAAGTCACCCAAACCTGGCAAATGCAGTACCCAGCAGAATCATTGGGCAAATCCCAGCTAAACCTCAACACCCTCTTGCGTGAGTGTACGGCCCAGCTGTACGGCCTCCCACACGCGTGGATCCATACGAATGTACGACCTTTGTACGGAATCTGTACGACAGTTGTACAAAATCCGTACGATCTTGTGCGGCCTCCCTCTGCAATTGTTGCCTGTCAATCTGTGCGAGCTCTGTCCCATCTAGCAGCTCGATGATCGTGTTTCTAGCTCCTCCGTCTTCCCAACTAAATCCTATGTCTAACATTCTCTCCTTGTCTGTATCCTCTCTCTGTCGAAATACAAGTATGTGTGTGTCCTCTCAACCAATTGACCTTTCTTTTATAACTTTAGGTAAAGTGAAAACCCTAATTTCACTTTCACTTAAAGTCAATAAATAAATAGATCACTTTAATTATTTTCCAAAGTAAACTTAGGAAAAATAATTAAATACAACTGGTTTCCTGTTTTAGAGTCTTCTGCATGCAAGAAGACCTTCCTTGTTGCTACTAATATAACACTCCTTCTCAACGAGGAAGGGATTCGGTAGTAACCCCAACTTATTCATGAACTTCACAAAACTCTGTCTGCAAAGTGCCTTGGTGAAAATGTCCGCTACCTGCTCATCTGTCTATATGTACTCCAACCAAATGGTTCCTCTCTTAACACAATCTCTCAAGATGTGGTACCAGATGTCAACGAGGAAGGGATTCGGTAGCAACCCCAACTTATCCATGAACTTCACAAAACTCTGTCTGCAAAGTGCCTTGGTGAAAATGTCCGCTACCTGCTCATCTGTCTATATGTACTCCAACCGAATGGTTCCTCTCTTAACACAATCTCTCAAGATGTGGTACCAGATGTCTGTGTTTGCTCTAGTCATGGAAAACTGGGTTCTCAAATAGCCTGATGCCACTCTGATTGTCACAGTGAACTACTATACCCTCTAGCTCACACTCGAACAACCCTAAAAGTAACTTCCTCAGCCACATACCCTCACAAGCAACCATGTTGGCTGCCATGTACTCGGCCTTTGTCGAGATCAATGCAACTAGCTTGTGCTTCCTGCTGAACCAAGAGACAACCCCTGACCCAATGCAGAAACAGCAACCTAAAGTACTCTTCATGTCCTCTACACATCTTGCCCAGTCAACATCGATGAAACCTGTTAATTGCACACTCCCCTTGCGCTCATAAACCAATCCATACTCCATTGTACCTCTAATGTAGCGAACTATGTGCTTTGCAGCCATCCAATGCACTCTCCGAGGGTCCACCATGAACTGACTCAAAGAGTTGGCTGCAAAGCTGATGTCTGGTCGAGTGTTGACCAGATACATAAGCGATCCGATAAGCTAACGATACAAAGCAGGACCAATCCGCCTGACCCTGATGCATCAATCTTCCTCCAGTTGGAAGCTAGAGGTATGGCCATAGGCTTGCATTCCTCAATCCTGAATCTCTTCAAGATCTCTACTGCATACTTCCCCTGTCCAATGAAGAAGCATCCATCTCTCTGCCAAACCTCCAAACCCAAAAAGTAATGCATCAACCCAAAGTCTTTCATCTCAAACTCCACTACAAGGTTGGACTGGTAGTCTCCAATCAGCCTCTCATCTCCTGTCAAAAAGATCCAGGTTTTCCTGGAATAGTCATCAATGAAGGTTACGTAGTAATTGTAACTGAACGAATGGAAACTCATAGGTTTGCATACATCTCAATGGACCAAGTCCAAGGGCTCCTTAGACTTGTGCTCACTCTGTGAGAAATGCTTCCTGATGTTCTTTCCCAAAGCATAACCCTTGTAGTGGTTATGCTTCTCCTCCTATACATGAGGAACTCCAATGACAACCTATCTCAAGTGCCACAATGCTCCATGGTGCAAGTGTGCCATCCTCCTATGCCACAGCTCACCTTGACTGCTGTTGTTGCTGCTAACTAGAGCCTTTGCAGGCTCAAAGTGTAGTCTGTACATTTCCTGCTCCTTCTGACAATCACCCGATCCAAGCTCCTATATGATCCCTTATTCCTGATATATACTCTATGGTCACGGAACTTCCCCTGATATCCCTTGTCCTCCAGAGTGGAGACTAATATAAGGTTCTTGGTCAGTCCTAGAACATATAACACATCAGCAAAACTGAGGGGTTTACTAAACTCCCTCTCAAATGAAACAGTGCAAACTCCATGCGCCTGATACCGTGCATCATCACCGAGCTCAACGTGAATCCCTGTTCCACCCTCCTGCAAGTCTCTGAAGAATCTCTTTTGTTTAGTCATGTGACTAGATGCTCCATTGTCGATGTACCGTATACTGCTCCCTGTGGTGCTTGCCATGCAAGCTATCAAGCAAAACTCCTCATCGAAGTTCTTGCTGAAGTCTTCCACCTCTGCAGATCCAACCATCTGAGTGTTATTCTTCTTCTTCCTATCTGGGCATTAGGAGACAAAGTGTCCCTGCTTGTGGCAAATAAAACACTTGACCGTTGAAATGTCAAGTTTCTTCTTGCCATCCTTCTTCCTCTTTGCCTTCCCTTTGCTCTTCTCTGTCGGGCTAGAACGTCCTCATCCACAATCTGTGGGGCACTGTTGGATGAGCCTGATCCTTGACCCATGCGGGTCTCCTCCTTCACAAAGTCATCACATAGTCTCTGCCAATCAAGGAGCTTCTCCCTAGCCACAACACCTTTTACAAAGGTGTCCCATGGCTTAGAGAAGCCATTGAGGGCTATCCGAACTAGCTCCTCATCCACTAGCTTAGAGCCAACAGCTCCAAGCTCATCCCTGATCTGTGTGAGCCTCGTGAGATAAGGCACCACTCCTTCTCCCTTAGCCATCTTGGTGCTGCACATCCTCTCTTGCAGCACCATCTTCCGATTTTCGTTCTTGCTTTGGTACAGACTCTCCAAAGCCGTCCACATCTCTGCTGTGATCTTCTTACCAGAAAGATGAGGGACTATATGGTCCTTCACTCCATCCATGATAATCAACATGGCTCTGGAATCAATCCTCTTCCAAGCTATCTAATCTACCGGGTCTGTGGGTGCAACTTTTGTGGAGTCAATGTACTCCTCTGCATCACTAATGTCCAAGATCATTGTGATCATTTCTTTCCATGTATGAAAGTTTTGTGCCCCCTGGAGTCTATCCTCAACCCTCAACTGCACGACCATAGTGAAGTGTTACATGTCAAACCCTAGATATGGAAGTCTAGGTTTGTGTCTTCCTATAAATCTGCCCCTGATCTATCAAACCCTAGATATGGAAGTCTAGGTTTGTGTCTTCCTATAAATCTGCCCCTGATCTATCACTGTTGCTGCAAATCTCTCAGTTTTAGCTCGCTAGAGCTCTAATACCATGTAAATTTTCCTTTAATATTCGAACTAGGGCTAACAGTGCATTCAAAATCTCTACTAATAACCACACATGAATACCTTTTACAGTATGCAGCAGAATATAAAACTGAGAAATAAATCACATCACATCACAATATTGACACTATTATTTTGGGTATGGAAACCCCAGGAAAAACCCAAGATGGGAAAACTGATGCGGCAGTCAAATAGAGATTTTATTATGAGAAAATATGGAACATGTACAATCACTGCAAATTCACCCAAACTTGGCAAAAGCAATACCTGGTAGAATCACTCGGAAATACCAGCTAAACCTCAGCATCCTTCTGCGTGAGTGTACGACCTAGTTGTACAGCCTCCCACGCGTGCAGATCCATAAGGTTGTTGTACGGAATCCCTACGGTCTGAACGACAGTTGTATAGAATCTGTACAGGCTTATACGACCTCCCTCTGTAGCTGTTGCCTGTCAATTCGTGCGGGCTCTGTCCTGTCTGGCAACTCGGTGATCTTGTTTCTAGCTCCGTCATCTTCCCACTGAATCCTTTGTCTGACTTTCTCTCCCTGTCTGTATCCTGTCTTTGTCAAAATACAAGTGTGTGTGTCATCTCAACCAATTCACCTTTCTTTTATAACTTTAGGTAAAGCGAAAACCCTAATTTCACTTTCACTTAAAGTCAATAAATAAATAAATCACTTTAATTAATTTCCAAAGTAAACTTACGAAAAATAATTAAATACAACTGGTTTCCTGTTTTAGAGTCTTTTGCATGCAAGGACACTTGCATGTAGGAAGACCTTCCTTGTTGCTACTAATGTAACAAGAACTTTCAAATCCCCATTTTTAGACAAATAGTTTCTTCCAACAGTTTCTAGTTAAGGGAGTCATCCAACCTGATTTTTTTTTAAATATTTTTAAAGTACGCACCAGCTTTGCTCTACGAGGAAATATCTGGTAAATGTTTCTTGGTGGAAACATTTGCTAGATTTTTCCATATCCATTTCCATAAAAGAAAGATGTCCTGTACAAAAAGAGCCCCAACTAAGATGTTTCAGTTATTTAGATTACAGAAAAATTTTAGTTAGCATTATTTTTCGAATCGGCCTATTAAGAAGGTATGGAACTTATGGATACAGGGCCAAACATATCATCATGACCTATGAGGCAAGACAATGATGTTGTTTGATCCTACATGTCTCTATCACAGATGATCTATAATGCCTCTTTATCTTCATCAAAGATGTTAGCCATCAAGATCTTATGAAATAATCCATAAAGAAAATTGTCAAGGATCTCTCAATCTATTTCTAAAGCTTTTATCATCTGCATTTTGAACTTGCCAACTTTTATAATAACTGCAAGAGGACTATAAGATAGTCCTAATATTCAGGGAAAGAATATTAACTCTGTTGAGTACATAGTATGATGAGCATGCCTAACAAAATTTGTGAGTATTTAAAGATGCCGAGTCTATAAACTATAGGACTCGCAAAATATTTTGGAGAGGTGGAAGGGCATGTTCCCTCACACATCCTTAGCAGATGCTAAATAACATGATTATGTTTCTATATAATCATAGTGAATATGATAATGCAGTTTGATCCTACAATGTCTCCATCAGAGGTGATATATAATGCCTCTTTATCTTCATCATAGATGTTAGCAACCACACATACATGGATCTTCTGAATTAATCCATAAAGAAAATTGTCAAGGTATCTCTGACACTGTTTCCAAAGCCTTTATAATCATCCAAACAATGATCATCGTCTACATTTTGAGCATGCGAACTTTTATAATAACTGCAATAGGGCTAGAAGATGGTCCTAATAATCAGGCAAGAAAACTGTCAAGGTATATCTGAGTCTGTTTCTAAAGCCTTTATAATCATCCAAACAATGCATTTTGAGCATGCGAACTTTTATAATAACTGCAATAGGGCTAGAAGATGGTCCTAATAGTCAGGAAAGAATATTAATTGTGGCATTAGCATGAGTAAGCCTAACAAAATCGTGTATATTTAAAGAAGATGACACTAAAATCTATAGCCACCCACAAAAGATTACATTAAAACATTTTGTACTGGTGGAAGGGTATGTTGTTCTCACTACTTAGCAGATGCTATAACATTTATATGTTTCTATATAATCATATTTAATATGAAATTATTTATAAATGATTAAACATTAGATTTTTGTAACGGCATGGCTCATAATTATTCCCTTACAATCTATGTCACAAGGTTCGGGTTCGAGTTGGGGTTCGGCAGCCTTTAAATTCGATTTGGGTTCGAATTTTTTTATGAAGTCCAAATAGAGATTTTCAAATACAAATATATAAATATTTTTATAGCATATTAATATAATATAATGAAGTCTTTTTTTGTTCAAGTGCCCTGTGACATGTTGGGCGAACCTTTGGTCTGAGAAACCACAATCCAGAGGCATTTAAGCCGTCAAAATCACCCGGGGATCGCACCCGACCTGGACCGCACCAACTCTTAGCATGGTTGGATTTTAAATGTCGCCTCCCAAGAGCAGCAGGTTTTGATCTTGGGCCGCCAAGCAAACGAAACACCTCTCGACCGTTTGCTCTACCAGAATTTGACATAATATAATGAATATTATATATATATATATATATAACCTAAACATATATATTTTTTATTTTTTATAACCCACACACATGTTTATAATGTGTATTGGATATATATAACCTAAACCTAGTTATTTATTATTTAAAATTTTAAAAAACCTTAATGTTATGCCAGCGTTAAATACACAAACAAAGGCCGTATTTAATGGTATTGTAGATATGTGATTATTTAATGCATCGAACAACAGTATTTTTTCTAGCATCAGAGCAGTGGATAGCCGCATCATCGGAGCAGTGGATAATCGAAATGATACCCGACAATGTGTCTCCCGTTGGAAGCAGTGAAATCCGACTCGAGTAGGGCAGACATGTTTATAATGTGTATTGGATATATATAACCTACACCTAGTTATTTATTATTTAAAATTTAGAAAAACCTTAATGTTATGCCAGCCTTAAATACGCAAACAAAGGTCGTATTTAATGGTATTGTAGATCTGTGATTATTTAATGCATCGAACAACAGTATTTTTTCTGGCATCAAAGCAGTGGATAATCGAAATGATACCCAACAATGTGTCTCCCGTTGGAAGCAGTGAAATCCGACGCGAGTAGGGCAAACAGATCTAGCACAAGAGAAGAGTTCGACACCAACAGAAGCATAGAAACCCGACAGGTGAAAAGAGACACAAAACCACTGCGAAACCCACGAATTTCAAGCCCGAACCTAAACAAACTTCGATTTTTTTTCTAGGTTCGCCGAATTTCAAACCTCAAGGTTCAAATTCGATGAACCCTGTGACATAGCTTACAATAGATATTAACTTATTATTGTTGCTTATAACTAATAAGCATGCATCATGGTGCAAAACATTAGTCTGATATGGTCCACCTCTAAAGCTAAGTTGTCGAAAAACTTGGGTACGGGGACAGGAACGCCACTTTTTGAAAAAGGGTACTTGGGTACGTCGAGGGTACTGTATATATATATATATATGTACGTCGAGGGTCATAGTCACTGTTATCACCAACCTTGTAGTTGCCTATGTATGATGAATCCAGGATGGATGGTAGAGGGGCAAGCAACTAGGCAGGTGGAACCAAGACTGCCTAGACTCCCAAATGGATGGTTGTCACGTCAATCAAGGCAGTCTTCGCTTTATGTTATCTAAGCCCAAGACAACAACGGGGGAGACCCGGATCTACTCCCGACAGGAGAGATCAGACCTAGACACCAGAACAGATCAAATGCACTTTGAGGTACGTAAGGTGTTCAGAAACTCTATATCTACAGTAGGATTCAGTAGATGGATCAAGACTTCAGCAATATATTGGCTGATCCAAAGCAGTGATCGGATGACCTTTGGGGGAAATGGTTAGATCTAGGGTTTTGGTACTAGCAACTAAAGAAGATGATCTCTGCCTTGGGAAGCGTAACCGAGGCAGGATGGGCAGGAAAATAGTCGGGACTATCTAGTACCTGGCTGACAGACTCAATGAAAAAGGTGAATAGGTGTATTTATCTGAGTCATTAAGGAACAACCAATTTCAAGGGGAAGAGGTCAATTCAGGGCTAGCGCTAAGGATGGGAGATCAGTGCCTTTCGTGCATCGGGCAATGGAGTCAGTATACACCCAGTTTTGAGGTGAACCCACATAGGGTAGACCCTGATCTGTGGACCCAGATAAGTGTTTTGGTCCGGATGGCTCAGTTAAGGCAGGGATTCAGTCAAGGAAGGCTAGCGCTAGGGTTGGATGAGACAGATCTGTAGATCTGAGGCCACCAACAGACAACCAGCTCAGCGTTGAAGGTGAAATGGGATCAGGTCGGGCTGATCTACACACATAGCTCAGAGAAATTTGGAAAAAGTTAGATCTTGAAAAAGTCAAAGTTGATGATTGAGGATGAGAGGGTGAAAAACTGATTTCTTCAGATCTAGGGCAAGCAGGCTGAATCTAGCTCAGTGTTAGGGGTGTTCTTGAGTGCTCAAGACTTGATTTATCAGCCTAGCCTGTCAGATTTCGGAAACAGTAAACTCTAGAAAGGTCCAGTTTTTCAATGATGGCGCTAGGGTTGTTTTCAGTCTAAAATTCAGACCTAGGTCACACTGTCATGAATCTGGACAATGTTGGGGGTGATTTGGACTATGTGAGACCCGATTAGGTCAAATTTTCAGTGGGGGCGCTATGCAATTTTGAGACAATATTTCAGAACTAGGTCAAACCAACAGGAATTTGACCAACGTTGCAATAGATTCAGTGAGGGGGAGGCCCGATCTATGAAACCCAACAGTGGTTTGGCCAAAAATCGAATGGTTCCCAGATTTAGTATTTTTTAGGGGTTTTTTAGTATTTTAAGGATTTTCAGAAAAATGGAAGGAAAACAGGTACAATGGATTGAGATCTACTAAAGAGAAGAGAATTACCTGTTAGATCGTACCTGGAAATGCTTGTAGAAGCCTTAACAACGATGATCCTTGCTATCCCAATCAATTCTGGAAGATCCACGTGATTTCTATGACAGATGTAAGCCCCAAGCCACCAATGCACCCCCTACCCTGCATGAGCAAAGGTCAACAATATCAGATTTGCTAAGACAAGATAAAGAAACCAAATGTTATAGGAAAGTAAAAAGAAGTAATCATAGATCACAATGACACTAATGAAAACCCCCTGATCCAAGACGAAGATAACCGAACGAGTTGAGGTCCCCCTGCAAAAAACGCTTCAGCCAAAACACCCTCCTGTAGACAAGACAATGATAGCAGAAAAAATATAGATCTCACATGAATTTCCACAATGCTAGGAAGCAGAAGACTATCCAATCACCATTTGAGTACATCAGATGCAAAGCAGATCCAAAAAATATCCACGGAAAAATCTTTCTATTATTCAAATCCAAGAGCCAAAGACCCCTTACAAATGAGAAGCTCTCTCCTTTAAATAGAAATGAAAAAACCACAATCATAACTGCATACTAACCACTTTCAAAACGAGTGGCTAAGATTAAAAGATAAAATATTCTAATCAACAAGAAATAAATGAAGCACATGGTGGGTCCATGGAGTGTTAACTAACTCCCTATGGGTGCCCCATGGCACAATAAAATAATATAACATTTAATTCTTTGACTTTGTGCCTCCTTGAGGAAATCGTGAGCCTCCCAAAAGCTCCAGAAAATAATATAAAATGCCAAAAAATAGGTGTGGGCCCAATCAGGTGCTGCAACTGCTGGAGAAGGTGTGGAAGACATCACTCTCATCATCATGACTCATCCCATGTCATTTCCTTGCCTCAGTAGCCCAAATCGATTTCTTCAATAGCCATTTAATCATTTTTTAATCTGCCTCGAGAAAAGTGAACCTGCCAAAACAGCCTCCTAGGGTGCCTGCGTTGTCAAACTAAGCCCACCAGGCTCTCTGCGATGGGGGTACTATGGTACAAACAAGTGGCTACACTCCCTATGTCCATACAACGCCCTAGGAGATCCAAATAAAACATTTCTCTGCTCAGACACATCATCCTGTGAAGCAAAACTGCATCAAAAAGGTAAAATGAGCCTGATCATTTCTGCAAGTGCCCGGAACTAAAAATAAATTGTCTCATTAGACTCAGAGAGTCCAAATCCAACTAGGGTGTATACTCATACCCCTCTCAGGTCTCTACCTGATCATCAACCATATCCAATAGACATTATAACCATCTGTAAATGATCAGATACCAATAATATAACTCAGACTATCATCCCTCTGTTGCAAGTGTTATAAGGCTACGACATGCTCTACAACTCATTTAAACAACAATCACAAGAAGTAGCAGTCATTTCACTAGCGGTACATCAACCAAATACATATATAAGGCTTTATTTATTATTACTCAGACTAGACTTTTAAGACTATACTCACTTCATAGTTGTAGTCAATTTGCTAGTGAAGGGTGAAGGATGAAATTTACCAGACTAGGGCAAAGGATGACTTCCTACTTAACATCATGACACTTCGGATATGGAAAAGAAAAACTCACTAAAACCAATGTCGGACAAACAAAAACACAAAGAATGGCAGTGCCTCACAAATGGTTGAGTTGTTTAGAGAGTGTTTATTCAACTTAGGCATCATGACTACATCAAGTTTGATCCAAGTTCATTATGATCATCAATTTTATTTCCTTGGCCTTTTTGGCCTATATGACCCTTTTGAGACTTCACCAGTGCTTAAAATGTAATATCCCAAATCCCCGATATTTTCTATTTCTAAACAATTATGCTGATACAACTGGGCATTCAAACTGCCATGCAAAAATCCCTATTTTATAGGAAAAATTAAGGTTAGGGTTTGTGAGATAGAATGCACACTTACCACTGATAACTGGTTGGACTGCTTCAGATAAAGTCTGCAAGTATTGAGAACTGGATCGAAGAGGAACTGATCTCTCCTGCCTCCGGTGAATGCCCCAGCAACAAGACGCCCAATCAGAGAAAAAGGTGACGCCCTAAAGGAAGGAAGTGTCCGATGGATCCGCCGATTTGCAGGGCTGATAGCCTTACTGTCCCGGAGAGATTGGCTGGAGTATGCTGAAGATCTGACACCTCTAAGTAGGAAGGCGTCTAGGTTCAGTGAGGCAGCTGCTCACGCCCCTGAGAATCCGGAAATGCTGATAACGGCTCCGGATGAGCTCAGATGGAGCTGATAATCAAGGAGTGCCGGAGTATGTAGCTGATGATAAGACTGGTGCCTGAGTTTTGGAAGGAAACTGAGATCTAGAGGTCCTACAACTGATTAGGGCTTTCTGGTGGAAAACCCCCCTTACGGCTGCACCGTGCCCCTGCAACAATCTATACCTTGTGCTATATAACTGATGGATGAATGAAGAACAAGTGGTGAACCAATATGGCTTACCCGGAATAAGACTAGGACAGATGTTTCACTGCCGAAATCCTGTTAGCTGAAGACTCCGTCTCCAACCCCAACTGCTGTGCTGCTATCCAAGAGCTTCCCAAAATAATCATAAACATAAGTGACGTCTCCTCTTACTTTATCCTCTATTTATAAAGTTCAACTGCGCAAAACCTAATCTTTGACCTAATTAGGTCACTTTATCTTCTAATTTGCCGTTGACTTGCATGCATGCGGATGGAGACCTAAAAAGTGCATGCATCATAAAATAATGCTTCGGATGGCATGCATGAAGGTGGCCTTTGGCCCAGGTGGCCCTTCTTGACCAAGTGAGGATGCCCTAGATCTTCTATAGATGGCATCAGTCCTGATCTAATTCCCTAGCTATCAGTAACCGCTCGAACCCACAGGAATCACATAGGTTAGCGGTTTCGGGCCTCAAGGCCTAAAAAGAAGAGGACATTACAGTCCTCCCCGCTCGAGATTGCTTGTCCTCAAGCAACTTCAAACTGGGATGCTGCAATACCTGTTCACCTTCCCAAGTGGCATCCTCTGGCGGTAGTTCTTTCCATTGAACCAAATATTCCCTGATCACTCTGTTCCTGAGCTTTCTCTCTCCGGTCTGTATGATCCGTTCAGGAATCAATATCAGTAGTCCTTCATCATCTAAAGGGGGCAATTCGGTAGATGGAGCAATGTGTTGCCCGAGGGTCTTCTTCAGGCTAGACACATGGAACACATTGTGGATCTTGCTTTATAGGGGCAGCTCTAGTTCATATGCCACTTCTCCCACCTTCCAAATTATTTTGTATGGTCCATAGAAGCGGGGTTTTAATTTCTCTGCTCCTTTCTTTTTAAGTGAAGACTGTCTGTAAGGCTGGAGCCTTAAGTAGACTAAATCCCCCACCTCAAAGCTCTGCTCAATCCTGTGTTTGTCGGCATACATCTTCTGTTGATTCTGGGCTGTCCGTAAATTCTCTTTCAATACTTTCAGGATGCCCTGACTGTCTTGTATCCAATCCTTAGCCTTAGGAGCCCTACTATCTCCAAATGCCAAATCTGCATAGTCCAAGGCCTCATAACCATATAATGCCTTAAAAGGAGTCATCCTAATAGACATGTGATAAGTAGTGTTGTAGCAATACTCTCCTAGGTGTAGCCATTTGATCCAGGTTCGCTGCTGCCCTGCTACGTAGTTCCTAAGATGTCCTTCGATCCACTTGTTGACCATTTCTGTTTGCCCGTCACTCTGGGGGTGATAACTCGTACTAGTAGCCAGTTCGGTCCCCACCAATCTGAACAGTTCCTGCCAAAAGGCACCCGTGAACCTGCTATCCCGATCACTGACAATGGTCTTAGGCAACCCGTGTAGCCTGAAAACCTCCCTGAAAAATAACTCCGCTACTTGAGCTGCCGAGTAGTCTGATGGTATCAAGAAGAAATGTGCAAACTTGGTCAGTCTGTCAACTACTACATATAAACAATCTCGCCCTTGGACCTTGGGCAAGCCTGTAATGAAATCCATGGAGATGCTCTCCCACTTCTATTCTGGGATCGATAGTGGCTGTAGTAGCCCTGTTGGATGGGTGTTCTCAACCTTGTTCTGCTGACAGATGCTACATTCCCGGACATGCTGCATAATCTCCCCCTTGAGGCCCTTCCATGAAAACCTCTCTCTGATCTACCTGTATGTTTTTAAGAACCCTTGGTGCTCTGATAAAGGAGAATCGTGAGCTGCCTGGATGATCTTCTTCCTCAACGTGGATTCTGAAACGAGGTATATTCTGTCCTTGTAGTAGATGATGTCATCCACAATCCTGTATCTGTCATCCTGAATTTGCCCATCCAACAATTCGCAGGCGAATTTATTTTTGGAGTACTCCACTAAGAGAAGTGCCCTCCAATCCATGGATATACTACTGAGAGATAACGGGGATGGACGCCTGGATAATGCATCAGCTACTACATTATTCTTACCTTTCACATACTCGATCTCGAAATCATAGGCTTGTACCTTGCTGACCCATTTCTGTTGTCACTCATTTAGTTCCTTCTGTTCCAAGAAATACTTGAGGCTGTTATGATCTGTTTTGATTTTGAACTTACTGCCCACTAGGTACTGTCTGAATTTTGTGAGAGCATGCAAGATGGCTAGCATCTCCTTGTCATATATGGAGTAATGGCGCTCGTAGTTCTTCAGTTTACGGCTCTCAAATGCAATGGGGTGATGATTCTGCATCAATACTGCTCCTAACCCTTCTCCTGAGGCATCACATTCTATTATAAAGGGTTGTGAGAAGTCTGGTAATGCTAAAACTGGGCAAGAACTCATGATAACCTTCATCTCCTTGAAAGTTTTCTGCGCTGAGTCTGCCCAAGTGAATGCCCCCTTCTTGGTGAGATCTGTGAGGGGTGCTGCAAACTGGGAGAATCCCTTAACGTATCGTCGGTAATAAGTGCACAGACCTAGGAACCCTTGTAACTCTGTAACGGTTTTTGGCGCGGGCCAATCTCTGATAGCTCGGATTTTCTCCATGTCAACCTGTACTCCTGCATTGATCACATGTCCTAAGTACAGCATTTCCTTCATGCCAAATTCACACTTGGACATTTTCGCGTAAAGCGACTGTTCTTCTAAAATACTCAACATCTCGTCCAGGTGTTTCAAGTGCTCTTCCCATGTTTTGCTGTAAACCAAGATGTCATCAAAGAACACAAGCAAAAACTTACGTAGTTGTGCCCTGAAGGTGTGGTTCATGCATGACTGGAAAGTAGCTGGAGCATTGGTAAGCCCAAAGGGCATGACCGAAAACTCATAGTGACCATGGTGACAGCGAAAAGCTGTTTTGGGGATGTCCTGGTCCCTTAACCTGATCTGATGGTATCCTGAGCGAAGATCGATCTTGGAGAAGTATTGAGCTCCCCGAAGTTCATCCATGAGTTCGTCAATCCTGGGAATGGGATACCTGTTCTTGATGGTCTTCTTGTTAAGCGCACGATAATCAATGCACATACGCAGAGTGCCATCCTTCTTCTTAACCAGAACTACTGAAGATGCAAAGGGGGTAGAACTGGGTCGTATATAACCAAGCTTCAGTAATTCTTTGATGGTTTTCTCAATCTCATCTTTGTACCTCTTAGGATGCCTGTAAGGAGTGGTGATGACTGCTTGTGTTCCCTCCTCTAGCTCGATGATGTGTTCAAAGCCCCGGTCTGGTGTTCTGCCTGATGGAAGGTCCCGAAAAACCTTTTCATGTTTCTGTAGCAAGGCTTGAATGTCACTGGGGTGTTGTGAGCTGGTTTCTGGGGGTTTCCTGAAGGTGACAAAACATTCTGCAGCCCATTCTATATCATCCTGTCGAAGCACTGCCTCCATTCTCTGTGACGAGACCGGTTTTGGGGGATAAGTGTTCATGCCCCTCAAAACTACCCATTTGCCATCTGGCCCCTGAAACTCCATTTCCATTGCCATGTAGTCTGTAGTGTATTTCCCTATAGAGTAAAGCCACTGAACACCCAATACCACATGAGTATCCACTACATCCACTACATAGAAAGAGTCTGTCATCTGATAGTTACCCAAGGCAACATTCAGTTTTGGGATCCAGTGGTTGCACTCCATGCTGGAGTTCCCGGCTACTGCTACAGTGAATCCCTCGAACTTCTCGGTCTGAATACCTCTCTTGGCTACCCAAGCGGAGTCAATGAAATTGTGGGTGGCTCCCCCATCAATCAGAACTCCTACTCTGTGACCCTGCACTACTCCCCTGACCCTGAGAGTATGGAATCTCGGTACCCCTGACCATGTAGCAATGACTCCCTCCGGTGTATCCCCCTGGTGTGATTCCTCTTCTGTGGCCTCCTGCTCATCGTCGTCTTCATCACTGTTTGAATACACCTCAATGTAGTGTGCCTTTGCCTTCCCTGCGCACCTGTGGCCTGGTACCCATGGTTCCTGGCAGGTGAAGCACAGCTTCTTTCTTCTCAAATCTTTCTTGGTGTCCTCATCTAACCAGGTTTTCTTGGGCACATCCTGCTGGAAAGGTTTCCTGTCCTTGTCTCTAACAGGAAAATTGGTTTTCAGAGGGAATTTGTTTTTAGGGACTGAATCCTGAAGATCCCTTGCCGGGCTAATAGCATCCTGCAGAGTGAGGGGTTTGTAGGCTTTCACCCATCCCCGTAGTGGCTCTATGAGGGCCTCAGTGAATAACATAGTCAATCTGCTCT
>LPNX011199967.1:0-27822 GCA_001517045.1 Pseudotsuga menziesii
TTAAATTTAATAAGAAATGAAAATATTAAATATTAAAAAGAGAAAATGATTTAAATATTAAAAAGGTTGTTACTTTATATAAGTGACATCCATTAAATTTAAACATTACATGGCTTATAAAAATGAATGGTTGGAAACATAAAAGAGACCGAAGTATTTAACCATACTTAATTATTTTTTATATCATAGATAATTCATTTGGTTTTTATGCATATCATACAAACTAACGGATTGATTTTATATATAGCAGACAAACTAACACATTCCTTTTATGTTTTATGTAGGACGTAAAGGGATGGACAGGCATGCGAATATGGAGGATTGACGCACATCATGAACAAAATGGAGGGGCACAATGGAAACACGTAGTCACAAAATGGACGGTGATGCATCCCAACCATAATTAGACCTAGCACCCAACCAGTATAATTCAGGCACGAATTAAGCTTAGCATCCAGCTTGTTATGCAGCATGTCCAGCTCAATGTTCAGCTTTCCATCCAGTTCACGACGTAGCTCACCGCTTATTTCATTAGTTAGACTATGCACTGTTGATAAAATATTACAGACATTAAAACGTTGAAACAGTCTACAAATATTTTGTTATTCACGTGCTTGAATCATGAAGAGGCTCCCATTCTAGAAGGATTGTTGTCACACTCCTCTGCTTAATAGCTTGCCACCAATCCACACATTTAAATGAAGGAGTTCTCTCATTCTAGAAGATCACCATTGTGTACACTTCCCTTGCTTGACACCACTCCACTAGAACGCTAAATAAAGAGCAGGTATACCAAATCACGCCACCGTTCATGCTGAAGGAGGACCAGTGTGCGAGGGAGAAGGAGAAGTGTTGTGTGTTGGAATTAAATTAGTTTTTTTTAATAATGATTGAATATTTTAGGAGTGGTCAACAATTGAAAGGGTTGACCTGCTCATCCTTATAAACATTATATATATCGGCCTCCACGCGAGAGCTTGGAAGTTAGTCGTCGGTGTATAGACTCTGTAAATATTGTTCCTCATTTTAATATAAGTTACATTCCTACTATGTATGATCATCTCCATATAAGCACTTAGACGTAGCCTCTAATTGCTGAGAAGGGCCCCTCAACAACCGGAGGTTCTATTTGTACATATTCAACAGTTTCCTTTCATTTTTACAGATAAGTAATTTTGTTTTTTTAGTTTTCCTATAGATGATGTTCTGTTGTTGATAAGTTGTAATTTTCCTTTATTTTTATGTGATCTATGCATTCAAAATAGATAGGGCCTGCCATTTGCATTTCTGTTTAGTTCATCTCTCAGCCTTCCATTTTCATTATTCTTTGAGATTTCTTTCGAGTCTGTTTTTCAGCATCTCATATTTTTTATCTATATTTGTGAAATTTTTGTTTTGATTTATCTTTACGTCTGTATTTTGTTCTTGCTTATTATTGGATTGTATTTATGTTTTACATTCGTTGTTACGATTAGATACTACACAAAGCAATTTTAATTCATTTGAAACGAAATTTCATTAACAAACGTTAACTCTCAGATTTTATATGTGATAACCTTATGAGAGTATGATGTATAGATATATATATTTAATATATGAGATAACCCATACGTTGAATCAGTTTGACTTTAGTTTTAAAAAAAAATCACATACATATTAAAATGAATACCTATAATCTTATATTTAAAGAGGAAGAGCTTTGAAGTATTTGTTTAAGAAATAAAACTTGATTTTTATTAGAAATTTCTTTTAAGACTTGATTTGTAATTTGTAGTTTTTTTATAAATTGAATATGAAATTATTTTTTTTATATTATAATATGATTATAAAATGGGAATAACTTTATGTATTAAAGTAGAGGGTAATCAAAATTTAGATTGTATGTAGTAATCAAAATTTAGATTAGGGTAATTTAGTTTAAAGTAGTAAAGTGGAATTTAGCTTCGACATTTCTTTAGCTAATAAATTTTAATAGTTTAGGGTTTTTCGTAGTTCTAATTAATTCGCAATATAGTTTGTGATATATTTTTTTGTTGGTAATTCAAGTTGTAAATTAATTTGTATTTTTGTATAATTTGTAGTGTGGGATTTGTTTAAAATGATTCATGAATGATAATTTTGAGTCTTCAAAGAAAGTAACAAATCTGGATTTTAGTTTCATTTCTTCAAGCTATTGTGTTTCAATGGGTAGAGTAGACTAGGAACTAGTTCCAATCCAAGTTTAATAAATTCATTTGTATTAGATGCATTAGTTTCATCTTGAAAGTTCTCCTATCTTAGTTTAATATAAGTTTTCTTTTCAAATTCATATATTGGTTGTTGATTAGATTGGATTTGTTAAACTAGTTTGCTTACATTAGTTTATGATTCCTCGCAAAGTATTTGTTTACGCTTGGTATTTAGATTAGTGTTTCAATTTTATTTATATGATTGCATAAGTTCGATAACTAGAGTAGGATAGTATGTTAGTTTTCTCTTTTGGAAATATAGAGTAGTTTCGCTCATAGAATAGATAGATTAGTTGCTCTTTTCACTTGTAGCATAATTTCCTATTTTATAGTAATTAATTTCATATTTTCTTTCATAATTAATTTCAGTATTTGCTTTTGTACTTAATCACATGGTTAAGTATATTCCCATCCTTGCATAAGCATATAGTTCATGCATTCATGAAATAGTTTAGTTGATTTATTTCCTATTCTGAATAATTAAATTTACTTTCATTACATTAGATTGCTTTCGAATCAAGTGGTCGCTTTCCTAGATTAGTTGTTGCAATTTCATTTCATAGAATAGATTAGCATAGCATTAGACTAGTTTGAATCTCAGTTATTAATAAGTTTCCTACATTTATAGAATAGATTAATATAACATTAAATTGGATTTGAATTTAAAGTTACTTTTCAAGTCTTTAGTTAATTCCCTGTTTTCATAGATAGATTAAATTCCTGCATCTAACTCATGATAGTCATGCATGTAGATTAAAATCATATAGTTGCATGTCAGCGCATTTGAATTTTTATTTAGATTAGGTTAGTTCAAGCCTTCAAACCCGTACATATAGTGTTTTCATATCACAAGCTCCCTCCCTGGGTTGATAATTAAGTGTTGAATTAGATAGTGCATATTTTTCCCAGCACTTTCGATGCAGACCTTGGAAGTCAGAAACTCCATGAAACGATCAGTTGGTCCTTTGTCTTTCCGCCTTCCGAATTCTATTCTTCCACCTTCTGTTGTGGACCTCAAAAATCAGAAAACCCGTAGAATGAACACTTTACCTTTCTACCTTCCTCTTTTCGACTTATGCCTTTCCTCCTTCAGTTGCAGATATAAAAAATTAAAAAAAAAAAAGATTTTTCCCTTATCCTTTTCCCCATTTTCTGCCTCCCTTTGTCCTCCTTCCAAAGGTGAACTCAAGGGTGCGGAAAACACCAAATTTTGTTCGCTTGGATTTTATGCCTTCCCCATCATTGATTTTTTATGGCTTAAGTCCCGACCATTGATGTGATTCTTTGCAGATTCCATGATGAATCCTTCATAACCAATATCATTCATTGATCTTCTTTGCAGATAAAGTCTCGGTCGTCGATTTATTTGATGCAAATATTAGGCTTCAGAAACTTTAAGCTCAGTGAACTTAATTCTTGACTTTATACTTCCACATTGTGCATATTCCTTCTCAGAAATCAGAAACTTCAATGAACCATCAATCTATATGCGGATTATATCTGGAGCGTTGATCTTCTAATTTTTTTCATCAACATTTAGCTTTGCGGATTCAATGAGTTTCTGGTTGATTTCAAGGTTTAATTCATTGTAAGTTAATTGGATCTAGAAACTATCTTTCATCTTCCATCCATACCCTTGATTTCACCGTCTAAACATGATTTGGTAACATTAATCCAGTTACGCTAAGTTACTTAATATACTTCCATGTTTTAAATACAATTTCTCTATGTAAAACAATTTTCGACCACAATATTAAATAACTAACATCTAAGCTATAAACAACCTTTATAGTTTCATTCGGAAACCTAAAATAATAATGCATAATTAAGGAATAATTACATAATCAATACAGATAGGAAAAACACTATAGGAACATATGCTACCGTGTAAAAACAGAGTATTCAATCCATTAGATGCAGATTCATAAATTCTAAATCATTCAAGCATAACAGCAATGAGCTAATTGAGAACAAAACTAGATTTTACTTCGATTTCTACTAGATCTAGGATATACATTAGAGGAAATTTCAACTCAAAATGGGCCTCCTAAAAAATATTAATAAAATAATATTTATTAATTTTGGAGGAAGAAAAGAAAAAAACTACTTTTTGTGTGTATTTTCGACATATCTCCCCGTGTTTTTACTCAAATTTTGATCAAGAGATCTCGTTGGATGCAAAATTAAATTATGCATCCAACGATATCTCTTGATCGTGAGTAAAAACACGGGGATATATGTCGAAAATACAAACAAAAAAAAGTATTTTTTTTATGATACCTATCCCCAAATTTATATTAAAAAGTGTTTAAGGCCTATACGGTATTTCAAATTTAAATAAATTTCATTGGCTAACACATGATGATAGGAATTTGAGTTAAAGTTAAAAGGCCCATTTTGAGTTGAAATTTCCTCTAATGTGAAACATGGGTAATAGTATTCCAGAAATGCATAAACAGTACTACCTGGAAATATAAATACAATTTAGCATTTCACATATACATCCTACTACATATAAACTTATTCATAAGAAACATAGTAGGGACCTAACACCAAAGCTGGGAAAAAAAAAGTGGAGAAGTTTTCCCCCCCAACTAACTCCTAGAGTAGCCAAATTACTTGCTCCAGAATCCTCGAGCCTGTTTATCGAAGCACAAGAAAAAAATATATTAATGTGCCCTCTCTTGCATTACATTGATGTTAATCCCTCATCAAATGTTATCCTCCTGCTGCTCATGGAGATACTGGTAAATAGTATTTTGAATAGTACTTGGTCATTTATGAGCCTCTTGCTCTTTAGCAACTCAACTAGGAGTGCAGACCTGATTATTTGGGATGATGCCTCATGGATCTTGAGTTCTCACTTAGTGGTATTTTCCACTTGTCATTTTCCTCTTGTGGGTCAAAAAACACTCTTTAATAACTATGTCCACTTCTTTTCCCCTTCATCATATTTTATTAAATAGGTAATGTGTAATGTCCCTTTTTCAAAATTTTATTACAATGACTAATTTTTCACCTTTTCCCCAATTTCGACCATTGACTACTTTTGATGTTTGTCTCTCCAAATTTTTCCAAATGCTCCCAAATATTCATATAAGGTATATGACTGATATTAAGTTTTCAATTTGATTTTCATGGAATATTTATCACCATCTAAAGGGTTCTGCAAACTTGTTTTAGATTCTGGTTGAGGTAGGAGTTTTGACTAGTAATTTGGGGTTCTAATTCCTCCACAATGAATAATGAAAATGGCTTCCCAAATGCACTCAAGAAAACTCAAATTTATGAATGGGATTAGGGGACATGTGAAGGACATCAATATGAACTCATATTCATCACCATTAAACTTTTAATGTTTTCTATAACTCCCTTAAATCAGAGGAAAAAAGACTAGTTTCAACCTTGGGGGAAATGAAAGGAAAAATTCTCCAAATGCTATGAAACTCAACAAAATAAATCCAAATGCTTATGTATTGAACATTAAACTCATATATTCCATCAATAACAGTCCATTCATCCATAAAACATCAATATTTTACCTATCCATTCGAATCTATCAACATTATATTGGTTAACAACAAGGTAGTGGGGAAATGGCACTATTTCTTCATTGTTTAACGTTTATACATGAAATATTTTGGATGTTTCGACCTGAGATTATTCTAAATTTTAAATACATAAATAATAGTACATTCATTCATAAACCATCAGTATTTTAATTATCCATTCGAATCCATCAACATAACATTGTTTCAGAACAAGATAGTGGGGAAATGGCACTATTTATTCATTGATTAACATTTTTACATGAAGTATTTCAATATTTTAACCTAGGTGTTATCACTCAAGGAAAATACTCTAGGTTGTAGCTCAAGGATGCCTAGTAACTTAAATCTTTTTAGGGTTTTCTAATATGGATCATGTCAAGTGACCTATATGACCTTCCACTTTCAAGACATGCATGGAACTCAATCAGGTACAAGGATTTTAGTTACCACTATTCCAAGGTTGGAAATAAGGTGTAGGGATGGAGAACTCATTAGGCTAGCAGATTTACACACAAAATATATGCATATAAATGGCTAAATCCTGATAAGTATGGTACTTATGATTCAAATCACATCAACATGCCAATAGGGTGATAGCTATTAGTCATTAATTAACTTGAATTTAACCTGAATACACATTCAAGCATAAGCACAGAAAATATAGAAATGGAATCTGAACAAATGATAACACAAGAGATTATATTAAATCATGAGCAAAATGAGAAGCTGACAATAGTATGGTCTACAGGTCCCCAAAGTCGAACCCTTTCAATAAAATAAGTCTTAGGCAATATAGATTCTACAAAAATACTCAAATCTTGAAAAATTGGATCTAATTTAGCAAAAATAAACAAAATAATTGTTTTTTGCAAAATTAGGTTAAAAAACCCTAATTAACTACTTGTCTAACTAACTGTAGAATTAGTTCACTATTTGAACCTTCTGATAACTGAAGTAAGTACTGGAAATCACTGCCACTGGTCCTCTGTTTCTTAAATCACTGTTTCACTTTCACAATTAAGTATTGGTGACCTTTTCTATTGTTATGTCATAGTAAAACTGAAGCACACCTTCTCTATTAGGTCAACTTTTGCCCTAGAAATTTGGCCGAACTGTTGAAAAACTAAGGCTCAGAGATGGATTTGGTCCTTCAAATATGTGATACCTATGTATAAACTAAAAGAGGTTTTTGTACATTGGTTTGTTCTAAGACACAGCCTCTCTCTGTTTTGAGAAATTCATTTTCATCTTCCCGAGACCTGTATTTCAAAAACATGTGTAAAACAGGGAAATTTTGAGATCCAAAAATTAGGGCTCATAGATGGATTTGATTCTCCTAATATCCAATACCTATAGGAAAAATGAGAGTTTATTGTTCTCTGACATGTTGGGAACAAAAACCTCTGAGAGGTTTGTAAAATGACTTTCCAATCTCTCATAATCACCATTTTAAAATGATTCCTTTTCATAGTAAAACACCCCTTTCGGTGGCTTAGAGCGTCTTGAAATTTTGGTCTTAGTTGTCGAAAGTCCGCTTTCAGTGTCTTAGAGATTGTTTTGAAACCACACTTATCCATGGAAACCTATGTTTTGAGTTTTTTGAGTGGGATTTTTCCCCAACGCATTTCACTTGCTTTCGGTGGTAAATACACTCCTTCAATCACCTGCTAAGCTACCGAAATCAAGGCTTTTTGGTGGCTAATGAGTTGTTGGAAAGATTTCCTAAGCCACCGAAAGTTAGTTTCCCAAAATTTCATGAAAACATGATCAGCAGGCTTTCAGTGGTGAACATGGTCCTGCATTAAAACTGTTAGCCGAAGAAAGGTGAGCTTTTCGGTGACTAATGATTTGTTGAAAAACTCGCCTAAGCCACCGAAATCTAAAACTTTCAAATTTTCTTAAAAAAAAGAACATTAGATATCCCATAATTGTTAGTCATCCCAATATATTTCATCATCTGGCCTGAAAAATTCATCAGTGATAAAAAAATAAATTGTTTTGAGTGAACTTATTGAAAATTTTATTTAGGAGATAACATCTGGCTCCTACTCGAGGATGGGAACCTCCCTGTGAGGTCCCAAGAACCCTAGACCAAAATGCCTTTCCTGAAAAAGAATAATGAAAGCTATATTATAGTGTTCCATTGGGAATGGAGTCATTTGTCTTTTGTAACTGATCCCCTGCAATCTTCCTGTAGCCCGCTTTGATTATTCATGAAAACAACTAAAAAATGACCTAGCAGCTCATATTAAGATATTATTTCCCTATCTACTCCTACTCTTATTTCTAATCAATAGGGTCTTTTTATCACATGACATCATGCTTCCAATGAAGCCAGGTCATAAGCTGATCTACTAAACGTATCCTTGATCTTGAGCCGAAAAATAAATGAAACCCTAGCATGCAACAATGTAATTTCGAAGGCCAACAGAACCAGCTATCATCTGAAAAAAAATATTTGGATATCTATGCTTCTCATAAGTTCCAGATAGTCAATAACAGGGTCATAAAATCCAACAAGAAATATCTATTTATGTTGTCGTTTCAACTTAATGAAATGTTGTTGCTGGCTTCTTTCAGTGATAACTACGTTAACTATAGATTGCTCAACCTCTGATTAGGAAGGATGAGTTATGCCGTGCTATTCTGGAATTTTCAGATCATCATCTTCCTCTTCATATATCTTTCATTCTTCCTTTGTCTGCAAATCAGAAAACTGAGGGATTCCTTTAGTATTTGCTGCAGATCCAAATTTGTTACATTTTGTTCCTTCAATCTGCTCATTATCTTTCGAATTTCCAAAGGGGACAAACTGATCTTCTTGACACCCTAAGTCAGTAGATGCATTCGGTACAAAGTCAAAATCATCTATATTATGGTTAACATTCTAAAGAACACTAATATCTTGATCACAATGAGAGGTGTCCCCTATTGCAGCATACTCTTCATAGATATCATTCACTACAGCATGCATATGTCTCTGATCATCTCTTTATTGAAAAGTAGAACTAAAATAAATTCCAGAATTGGAAAAATACTCACAAAACTTAAAATCGTCTTCTTCATCATTAGCAACCTTTCCATCCTAAGAATGCAACTTAAATTCTTCACAACAATTATCAAATGCAAACTCATCTAAATAGTACCTTTTACAGTGCTCAGTGAATACTTTGTCAAAATCCTTCAATGATGAAATACTGGAAGGAGGTAAAGAAAAATACCATTGACATCCATCACCATATAATTAATACATGAACATCTTCATGCTACTGATCTAATAGATCCAAACATTCATGAAACTTGAGGAGGTGTTCTGCAGGACTGTCTTCTTCCTCCTCTTTGAAAATAGGTAGAAAATCTCCTCATTTAGACATATCAGGTACTGGATGTGGGAAACTAGGAACGAAAGAGAAGTCAAGAGGTGCAAACCTTTCAGCCAAAAGAGCAGCAAATTCTTTTGACATATTTATATTGTGGAGTCACCATTGAATTCATCCTTCATGGAGTCGACAGGGACGATATCTTCACAAGCAACAATGCTTGAAGATTCCTCAACCCTAAAATTTTCTGATATATTTATAAATTCTTGATATTTGTATGTTTTAGCAAAAAAAATAATAGCAGAAATATTTCTTGAAATACCTGATGTAGCTTCCTGTGCAGCACTACTGGTTTGCCTTATTGAAGCCCTAGATCTTGTCAGAATCTCTTCTGGATCTGAAACCGATGTTGCTAGTGGCCCCTGGGGGTTGGCTCTAGTACTTGGTCTTCTTGAAGCCACCTTATTTCAATGGAGTTTCTAGATAGATGATTACAACCAAAATAGTGTCCAAGCTTTGTCTATAATCAAAGCATGGATATATGTCATCTCCCAGGGAAGCTAAGCTTCAGTCTCCTCTCCCCAGCAACGGCGCCAATTTGTTATCATGTTGTTATCACTCCAAAAAAATCCTCTAGGTTGTAGCTCGAGGATTCCTCGTAACTTAAATATTTTTCGAGTTTTCTAATATGGATCAAGTTAGGTGAACTATATGACCTTCCACTCTCAAAACATGCATGGAAATCAATCAAGTACAAGGCTTTTAGTTACCACTGTTCAGAGGTTGACAATAAGGTACAGGGAGGGAGAACTCATTAGGCTGGCAGATTTACACACAAAACCGATGCATATAAATGGATAAATCCTGTTAAGGATGGTACTTATAATTAAAATCACATCAACATGCCAATAGGGTGATAGCTATCAGTCATTAATTAACTTGAATTTAACCTAAATAAACATTCAAGCATAAGCACATAAAAGATAGAAATGGAAGCTGAACAAATGATAACAAAAGAGTTTATATTAAATCATGAGCAAAATGAGAAGCTGACAATAGTATGGTCTACAAGTCCCCGAAGTCGAACCCTTTCAATAAAATAAGTCTTAGGATTTATAGCCTTTACAAAAATACTGAGGTTCTGAAAACTTGGATCTGATTTAACAAAAATAAACAATTTTTTTTTTTTTTCAAAATTAGGTTAAAAAACCCTAATTAACTACTTGTCTAACTAACTATAGAATTAGTTCACTGTTAGAACCTTCTGATAACTGAAGTAAGTACTGGAAATCACTGCCACTTGTCCTCTGTTGGTTAATTCACTATTTCACTTTGACAATTAAGTATTGGTGACCTTTTCTACTGTTATGTCACAGTAAAACCAAAGCACACCTTCCCTATTAGGTCAGCTTTTTCCCTAGAAATTTGGCCAAACTGCTAAAAATATAGGGCTCATAGATGGATTTGTTCCTTCAAATATATGACACCTGTGTATAAATTGAAAGACATTTTTGTACACTGGTTTATTGTGAGAAAAAACCTCTCTCACTTTTTGGAAATTCGTTTTCATCTTCCCGGGACTTGTATTTCAAAAACATGTGTAAAACAGGGAAATTCTGAGATTCAAAAATTAGTGCTTAGAGATGGATTTTATTCTCCCAATATACAATATCTATAGGAAAATTGAGAGAGGTTATTGTTCTATGACATGTTGGGAACAAGAAACATTGATCGTTTTGTAAAATGATTCTCCAATCGCTCATAATCACAGTTTTAAATTGATGCCTTTTCATAGTAAAACACCCCTTTTGGTATCTTAGAGCATTTTGAAATTTCGGTCTTAGCTGCCAAAAGTTTGCTTTTGGTGGCTTAGAGACCATTTTGAAACCACACTTAGCCATAGAAACCTGTGTTTTGATTTTTTTGAGCGGTCTTTTTCCCCAACGCATTTCACTTGCTTTCGGTGGTTAATACCCTCCTTCAATCACCTGCTAAGATGCCAAAGTCAAGGATTTTCGATGGCTAATGAGCTATTGGAAAGCTCACCTAAGAAACCAAAAGTCCTTTTCCCAAAATTTCATGAAAACATGATTAGCAAGCTTTCGGTGGTTAACATGGTCCTGCATTAAAACCATTAGCTACTGAAAGGTGAGCTTTTCAGTTGCTAATGAGTTGTTGAGAAAATTGCCTAAGCCACCGAAAGCTAAAAATTTCAAATTTTCTTAAAAAATAGAACATCAGATATCCCAACCTTGTTATTCATCCCAATATCTTTCATCATATGGCATGAAACCTTCATCAGTGATCAAAAAATAAATTGTTTTGAGTGAACTTATTGAAAATTTTATTTAGGAGATAACACTAGGATTCTTTTGAACTCAAAGTACAAATAATCCACCTTAGAATATAATATAATGGGGTATTATAAGCTTCCCCAGATAGATCAACAGCTCACCCAAAGCGCAATCCCTCCATGAGCAATAATATGAAATAAAAACTGAAAATGGTTGAGAGAAAGTGTTGGAATCGAAGAAACCACGAGCTTCTCTGTAGATTACACCTGTAAAAAAAACTCCATTAAATCTCCATGAAATACCTAAGTTTCCTCTCCAAACACCAACTTGGATGGGAATCTACCACCGTCAAAATTGGCTAAGGAAAGAAACTAGTGATCCACTATCTCTCTCAATTCACAAATGCAATTTTCTCTAATGATTAAAAGCTCCTCTCTTGTTTGAGTCCTATATTTTATAAGCATCCTTAGACTTGTAATGTTACCAATCCGTCCACAAACTTAATCCAATTTGAATTAGGGTGTGTGCTCGTGATTTTCTATGTGTCCTCCCTTTCCTAGCCTTCCATCTTCCCCCAATTCGAGTAGGAGCCCATTGAGATTCTCCAACACACATGAGCACCCTCTTGGATACTCTATTTTAACATGACATGTCAGACATGTCAGATGTTAGCCTTCAGATATGATTTGTTTCATATTTTTCATAGCACCTTAATCATTGTTGTCATAGAGCTAGGGAATCTAGTCCAAGTGTCTCTCTAGCTCCAAAATGACTCTTCATCTCTGATGTAAGTTACATTTCCTTCCAAATTTGACTTATGATATATATGGCGAATTGTACTAGCCTTCTAACCCATCCAATAACATTTATGCTTCCCATGGATTCGGAATTGCAAGAGGATGATGCCATGTGGCACATAAATTCTAGCTTATGTGGGCTCCATAGTCTCCATATGTCTCCATGCCCCATTACCACTTCAATTTTCTCTTGTATTTATTTATTTATCTTCTTTATTAAATATTTATGCCATTCTAATGTTCAAACATCATTAATTTTCTCCCTTATTTAAAATCCTAAAGCTTCATGTTAGAACACTAATCCACTCATTAGCATCTAATTACACTACTTAGTCAATTTTATTGCTTTTTAATCTTTAATACACTATGTGGTGGACTAGGGGTGCTTAGTTGGACAAATGCCCAGTCATATTGAGGATTTCACACCCACATGAGAATTCCAAATCATTCAACCAGACACATGTGTGCCCCCATCATTTCTGGTGCACTCCCATTCATTGAATGTGGACAGGTAAGTTGACTTGGAGCATTAGAGTGGGATTTTGGCCAATTTTGGATTGATTTGGTGCATTAAATGTTGCATTGAGACTCTAAACCACCAGTTTTCCACACCCATGTTTTCCAAGGTGTAATCATTGACCCACAACACATCATCCATGTCAACTCAACAATTCATGGCTGTTTGGGGTGATTTGGGACATGATTGGCCCAGTTAGGGGGGTTTGATGCCATTTTGGCAATTTTGACTTGTATGCTCACAATAGGCTTCCAAAGCCTCACAAAACTCCTATGATGTATTATATAACTGATAATAAGAATTTTCATTGCTAGACACTCTGAAATTATCTTGTTCCAGTTCACATTGTGTGTGTAGTTTTCCTTTCATTTGATGGTTTTTTTGCCAGCTTTGCACCAAATTTGATTTGTGAGCTTCACTAACGCTCCTAGATTCTCCTATGGTTCAAATTTCTCACATGGTATCAGAGCCTATTGGATATTTTTGAGTTGCAGATCAATTTAGAGTGATTTGAGCTACATTTTTAGTGAAGTTCCAGATAAAATCAAAATTTTGTTTTTTGGAGAACATCCAAAAATTTATTCATCATCAAGGCAGGAAGAAATGGAGGCTACCCACATCATGCTAAAACCCTTCAATTTCTTTTATTGGAGGGAAGAGATGATGATTCAGCTGAGATCCAACGGGATTTACAGAGTTACATTGGGAATTGAGGTGGAACCAAATTCTGAAGTTGAGAAAACCAAGTACTTCAATAGATCGGATGAGGCATTTGGATTGCTGCATCTAAGCATATAGAGAGAGCTATTGTTCCAAATTGACAGTTTTACAACACCCAATGAGCTCTATGTAAAACTAGAGACTTTATTTGGGAAAACATATGAGCTATGTGGTCACTAGCTTGGGAATGAGCTTACTAGCTTGAGGCCAGTGCACTATGACACAATCCAGGACTTCTTCACCAATTTTAAGTCACTTGTATTATAGCTGAAGCACTGTGCTATTGAAAATAAAGAGTAACAATTGATCTTGTCTATACTTTTAAAGTTGGGTCTAGAGTTCTCAGTTTTTGTGAGTACATTCCACTCCCGCAAGTTAACACTTTGAAACTGGAAAAATCCCAATCTAGAAAATTTCATGGAGTCACTCACTCAAGAGAAAGACAAACTTGTCCAAATGGGCACCATCAAGACCAAATATCAAGCACTAGCAGTGGGAATTTTGAATTCCTCAAAGACCAAGCCCAAGTCTAATAATTCAAAGCTGCTAGAGAAGAAGAAAAACGCAAGAAAACCCAAATCCAGTGATGCAAGTTCGAATCCCTCCAAGGAGAAGGAAAAGAAGGGAAAAGAGAAGTCCAAATGCACCTATTTCCACAAGGGATGGAATACAAAGATCTCATGCATGAAAAACACCATTGACACCATGGCGGAGCTGCTACAGAGGAACAACATTCCAGTTCCTGACAGTGCAATGAAGAAGGATGGAAACTCTAGTTCAAATGAGAGTAAGGATAAATGTCATGATTTGGTGGTAGGTACTTCTAACTCTTCATATGTTTTCATTTATTCTAGGGCTTCTAGGCATATGGTATCCAAGGAAAATATCTTCTCCTCCATGAGTTCGAATTCTAGCCCGACAATTTGAATGGGGGGTGATTCAGAACTCCAAACCAAGGGGATTGGGAGGATTGATTTAGAGCATGGATTATTCAGTGAAGTATTGTATGTACCGGATATTATAGAAAAAAAATTCAGTATATCAGATGACCCATATAGGAGAGCTAAAGAGAGTGACTTTCACTACAGACATGGTATAGATTGCAGATATCTCAACAGACCAAGTCATTGCAATTTTGTATGCAGAGCACTATGAGAGGATGTACAAGATCTCTAACTTCATCCCCACTTCCAATGACCAAGCACTTCTCTCACATGCCAATGAGTTTTTGAAGATATGGAATCAGAGGTTTGGTCACATGAACTAAAAATACTTGCAGGCACTACACATAGATGATATGGTGGAAGGTCTTCCACAAATCAGATCATCAAATGGAGCATGCATTGGGTGCATAGTTGGGCAGCATCCTGAGCAAATCTATGAGAAGGGGAAGCAAAGGAGAGAAACAAAACCATTTGGGGTGGTGCATTCTAATTTTATTGTTCCATTACCCACTCCTTCATATGGTGGATCTAGGTATGTTCTTACAGTCATAGATGATTACTATCGATTTTTTCGGGTGTATTTTCTAAAATTGAAGTCCGGGGTGCTTGAGCAACTCAAGATTTGGAAAAAACTTGTAGAAAATAAAAGTAGGAATAAGATTAAATTCCTTAGGAATGATAATGGAAATGATTATATGAATAATAACCTACAGAAACTTTGTCACGGGAGTGGCATCTAAATGCAACACTCAACTCCCTACACACCAAAGCAAAATGGTGTGGCCGAGAGGAAGAGTAGGTCACTCAAGGAGATGGCCACTTGCATGATAAAAGCAAGGGATCTAAGTCCCAAGATATGGATTGAAGCCATTTGTTGTGCTACTCACATACAAAAGAGATCCTTTCACAAATCATTAAAAGGGATGACACCTTACGAGGCATGGTTTTGTCAAAAGCCAAATGTCTCAAATTTCAAAATTTACAGGACAAAATCATGGGCTAGAATCCCCTTTGAGAAGAGGAAAGCCTTGCAACCACAAAGAAAGGATTGAATAATGGTTGGATATGGTGAAGACAAAAAATGATACAAGCTCTTTGACACCTCCACTTGCAAGACATTTGTTGAGAGAAGTGTGAAATTTGAAGAAGAGCCAATTCCTAATTTCGAGCTTGTATCGAGGGAACGCTCCTCTCCTCAACCATTCGAAGATGTAAGTGATAATACATGCTCTATTTTTTATTTTTTTTCTGATAAAAATGTTGCTGAATATGAAATTTTTGAATCTGACTCACCATATAGGCCCAAGTGGGATGAAATAATTGTACAAGCAGCTGGGGAATTGGCAGGCAATCCCCATGAGCCTAGGAAGACTAGATCACAAACTAGAAGAGATTAATTTGCAAGTGATATTGGTCTTGTTGAGCACTGTTATATGATGGTTGGGAATGATCCTTAGTCATATCAAAAATCTTGTAATGACTCAAGATGGATATCAGCGATGGAAAAAGAATTCCAATCCCTTTAAGAGAACAATACATGGTAATTGGTTCCCCTTCCTCCCAAGAGGAAAGTTGTTCAGTATGGGTTTTCCAAAACAAAATTGCTTATTATGGTTCTGATCTGAAACATAAGGAAATATTTGTTTCTAAGGGCTATTCTTAGTTCCATGTTGTTAATTACACATAGAACTTTGCATCGGTTGCAAAGATGGACTCAATTATACTAGTTCTAGCACTGGCAGCTAGTAAAAATTGGGAAGTTCACCACATGGATGTTAGAGTGATTTATTACATGGTGACATGTAGGAATAAATATATATGAATAAGAATGAAGGTTTCCAAAAGGATCCTTCACTGGTATTCAGGTTGAATAATTCATTATATGGACTCAAGCAAGCCCACAGGGCTTAGTATGCAAAAATGGATGGTTTCTTGCTTTCAATTGGCTTCACCAGATGCAAATCAGAAACTAATTTATATTTATAGAAACATGATGGTATTTTTCACGTCATTTTTATTTATGTTGATGATATTCTTATTACAGGTAGTTGTAACAATGTAATTGGCCAAATTAAGTCATCTTTGCACAGTGAATTTGCCATGACAGACCTAGGATTGCTAAGGCAATTTTTGGGCTTGGAAATTGAGAAAAATGAAAGGGGAATCAAGATGAGTCAACCATAGCATGATTCAGACCTTATAAATAAGTCCAAAATGGTTTAGTGTAAGGAATCAAAGTCTCCCTTTCTTTCTGGTATTAAAATGCATGAATTTGGCAATTCTGCATTGGTAGATTTTACACTCTACAGGTAACTAGTGGGAAGCTTGCTCTACCTTACTCACACAAGACCTGATTTGTCTTATGTTGTAAGTTTTTTAGAAATACATATGCACCAGACACATAAGCTCCATTGGAGAGAAGAAAAAATAATTATTCAGTATGTCCAGGGAACCAAGAACTTCGAGGTGCATTACACAGCTAGTTCCTCACTTCAACTAGCTGGATTTTCTGATTCAGATTGGGTCGATAATCCAACTAACATGAAGTCAACTTTAAGTTTTGTATTAATGTTTGCTAAAGGTCCCATTTTTTGGTAAAGTAAGAAAAAACACACTATTTCACTTTCATCAGCAGAGGTCAAGTACAGGGAAGGAGTCAATGTTGCTACAAAGTCTGTGTCACATGCCCCAATTTTGCAAAAATAATATTATATTATTTGATTTTATTTCAAATAAATTATGTTAAATTTTATGCTAAGTTGTAAATGATGACTCAGCAGAGTCAAGGATATTGAATGTAATTCTGAATATTTTAATTATAAATAAATAAAAGTGGAGACAAAAGCTTAGGAGAGCTGTTAAAAGATTGTTTACTGGTCAAGTTGGTGGAGGAGACTGGGTGGAGAGAAAACAAACAAGTGGCAGCATCCTCAAACACTTCCAACTGTTGCATCTGGAAACCTCCCTACATTTGGGGTCATGATCCCCCAAGAAAGTGGGATCAGAGCAGGTGGCTCAATTAATGACAATTGACCCAAAAGACCTAGGCAATCTTTATAAAAATTCCCATTGAAGAGACCCGAGGTTGCTCATTCTAGATAAGTGGTCATTCAGGTGAATGAAATTTAGAGAAGTCAATGGCAAGGGAATTTGTGGAAAGAGTTTGAGGGGTTAAACTGCTGAGTGATCTAGCACAGCTTTTCAGCTGAAGGATCTTACTGCTAAAGTGCAGAGTGATTCTAAGTCATTAGACTAGTCTATTGTTGCTTGTTCCACCGGTTCTCTACCAAGGAGACTAGGAACAGGCTCAGGGGTCCTGAGGAGACACTGTTTGAGTGCTCTCTAGGATTTGGTAGGGAGGAATGGCCTCCTAATGTTTCTTTTGTCCAACTTAATCAGGTTCTACAGTATTTTATTTTACTGTGTTAAATGGTTAAATGTGAATCTGACTGATTTATGAATGTTAAAATGTTTAGTTGTAAATTGTTAGAGTTAGTATTCTTTTTGTTTATTGAATGAAGGCATATGAAATAGATGAAAAGTAATCCTAACCTATGTTTTTCCACATCTGTAAGGACCAAACCATACTCCATAATAGGTAGTGTATTTAAAATAGATGAAGGATATGATAGGAGACTGAATTGAATAGATGTATTATACATTTCAAAATATTAGAATAATTTATTTTTGTTTGTAGGTTATTATCATAAAAGAACAATAACTTGTCTATTTTTTTAATTGTTTAACCAGGTTGTTGATGTAAGTAGGCTAGAAAAGAAATAGCCATAAATCATTACAGGTAGGAGGTTTATCATAGTAATAAGTTACTCAAGTAAATAAGATGTTATTTAATACAATACATTATTTTGTTAATTATGCAGGATGATAAACTATGTCATGTTATATATATATATTTTCTTTGTATTTTATTCATTAACCTCTTGCTTATGCAGTAGAAAAGTTACAGCTAAACTATTTGTTTATATTCATTCAATAAAGGTATAAACTAATAAATATATAGTTTAATTACTAATCATAGTAATTTAAGACTAACAGTTACTATTAACTAAGTAAAGTAATATAAAGAATAATCATGGTACTAAGAATAAACTTATTCAAAATATTTAAGTTCTTCTATCATTTCCCTTTTATTATCTCAATAGGAAAAACAACAAGAGTATAATAATGACCAACATATACATAATGTATACTTATAAAAAGAACTATTCCTTTTAATTTTTACAACAGGGTGTACCTGTAAAAGCAAATAACAGTGTTGAAACCCATATATATATTACAATTATAAATGTCAAGGCATCAAAGTTCTAATCCAAATTAATTGGATTATGTAACTATTAAACAGCTAGGTTATTATAAATTACTTACAGTCCTTTAAGGACAAACAAAAAGACATTGGTAATTATTATAAACTGGAAATTTCCATAACAGATTGTAACACTAGTTAAAATCCAAATTAAATAACTAATAGAACTTGTTAAAAACAAGTGGAATAATTTGTTTTAAAATGAGGGTTTCCACAGAAAAAACCCTAGGTTGTAACTCTGAGCAAAAATGAGTAAGAATTATAATTAAACTATGACTATGTGTGTTAGTCTTAAAAACATTAATAATAAACTTTTACAGATTACTTTAAATAGTGCAGAAAACTTCACTTACAGTCGAGAAGGGTAAAAACCCTAAGTACACAGAGTATAATGTTAAGCATTTCGATAAACTGAGACAAGCTTGAAGACAGAACTGTCTTAACAAGAGAACTATTGTTTAAATTTTAAAAATCCATAAAGGTAAACATTAAAACAAAACTAATTACATTGGTCAGCTTAAGACCAAGTTTACCCATCGACTAGTGAGGGTTTGAAACTTGGTAAATCAACAACAACCTATGAAAGAGACCGCTTAATTTATGGTGAGCCTAGGAAAGCTTCCCCAACTCTGGGTTACTCCAAATGACCACCCTGATACAAGTAGGGTAAGAACCCAACATATTGACCACAAGCCTTACCTATATAAAGCCACGACTTTTGAAGACAGTCGGCATACTTCCTCCACCATGGGTGTACATAGCCTCAAGCCCCGTGCAAGGAGTTTTCAATACAAGGGTCAGAAAATGGGTAACCTAAGATTTTTTTATGCTATCGTAACAGAAAAACACCTACTGCAAGTTAAATATCACTAAAAAAATTTACTTGTGAAATGAAACATTGAACAATCTCGTGGAAAGACAGTCAGCAATAGAATTTTGCAAAGTATAGACCGAACAGCCTATAAAGGCTAAACCTATCATGTAAAGGTGAGCCACAAGGATGATGAAAGGAAGTTTGAGCAGATAGCAAGCCAAGGGAAATGATAAACTCAACAAAACTTGCAGAGTGAAAAATCATAGTCACCAAGAATGGCATTAAAATTGAATACCGAGAGCAAAGGAAATACTAACCCAAGACTCGGGACAACCAGAACAGAGGAGAACTTATGGTCAGCATGAAAACCATGTAGAGAAGCCTCAAGGGCCAGCGTGAACTACAAAGGAGAAATGAAAATGGTTAGGGTTACAATGATTTTTATATCTCCAACACTTGGCCAGGAGAAGACCACGTGGTCATAATAATTTAAACCATGCAGTGGGTTATTTCAATAGTTTCCTGCATTACAATGATAACCAATTATTTAATCAATGAACACGATGCATAAACTATATTTTAAACTAAGTTATTTCTTTCTAAATCGAATACACCACTCATTATATGGTATGCTAGATCAGTATTAGAATAACAACGTTAAGTTTTACATTGACCTAGCAAAAATGTGTCACCATTAAACTTTGGTTATCGCCCGAAATCAATCATGCATAGAAACTTACATCATCATTAACCATATGTCTATTATATCGTAACATCATTAATACGATATGGATGTTAGTAACCCTTTTCTTTAAACATTGACATTGATATGGGTAGAAATCATGTGTTATATGGGATAGCTCAAGTTAAAAGGTTTATAACCACCAAAAAGCTATAGTTTTCTATATGTAGAAACATTATAGTCTATGCATGGTTAATCTCTTGTAAAACGGCAGTTCAAGTTGTAACATTTATAAAATGGCACAACGTAGTATTATGTCGAATTATAAACTCTATTTTAAACGTGTTTATGACCTTTAAATAATTATAGACTTGTATATCTAATAAACAAAATAGTTTATGCATGTTTATAAGTCATATAGGAACTAATAAATCAAATGGTAGCACACTATGAAGTTGGCAAAGTGTATTATAAGAAAACTTTTATGAAATTCTTTTACATAGTTCAGAGCGATGAAACTTCAATAGAATTTGGTTGTGACTCAACTTGGTATTTTCTAATGATTCACCGTGTCTATTGATTAGTAAAATGGTTATAGAATTATACAAAATAACTAGAAAGTCAACCTTTTTCGAAAGCATCAATCTCAAAAAAATTGTTTGTAGACAGTACCTTAATACAAAAGAAGTATTATAGAAAAATAAGAAATTGAATAGGAATGATCCTACTTGAGTCTAGAATCATTAGAACCACATGGTTCAACGTGAAGTTAAGAAGTATAGGAAAACGATGATTTCATGTTAGAAGGAATTATGGTTTTTTTTTTACACAAATCAAACTTATAATGTCAAGAAGTTTACAGGTTGTAAGTTTCCTTGCAGAAGATAAATGTCAAATAGTTGTTACACAAATAAGATAATATGTTAATGTATACATACTAACAGAACAATCATTATAACATTGCAAGTTATGAACACTAAAGTAGAAGTTACTTTGCAACTGAGATTATAATTTTAGAGCCACAAAACATATCTTACTGTCGCTACATACATCTAAACTTTGTTACAAGAAAAACTGAAGGAAGCCAAACGGTTTTACCTCACGGAAGTTGTTTGGAATTTAGCAGCTTAATTACTAAGCTTTATAATTTCAAATAAAACAATGATGGATACTTTATGAATTTTAAAATGTTACTCTTTCGATCATACCTGTAAACATGTAAGAACCAGTAATCTTCTACGTTAGCATAAATGCTAAGTAAGCCCCGGATTCAAAAGATAGATTCCACGTACTTGACATGAAGAAACTCATTATTAAAATGAAATAAAACAAGACGGAAGTAAACCTTATTCTTGTTACGAAAGGGAACTGTTGAGTTAACATAATTGAGATTTTGTAATACTAATCACTTGACTATTTCTTTTATTGCTAATCTTTAGCTGTTAGTAAACCGCAAGTTTTAGCATTTTTTGTTATCTCAAAATTTTAAACTTTTGTGAAAATTTGGGGTTTTGACATGTGGTATCAGAGCACAAGGTTCAAACATTAGGCCTTGATGAAGCCCAACTAGCTTCTATGAAACAGTAAATTGAATTATTATGCTGATGTATTTTCTTTTTAAATGTTATTCAATAGAGAAATTATTTCTGAAGTTTAACAAAGAGGTATGGAAAGGCTGGAAGAATATGGAGAGGAGGAATCTCCAGTCACTGAACCATGAAACTTACCAAGAGATCCTATACCGGAGGATTTAACTACCAATTCCTCAAAACTGTTACAAACTATAAAAGACCTAAAATCTTAAATGGAGTCTATAAAATGAGAGAATGAAAGGATTGTGAGGGCTCAGGAGGAGCTGAATCGGATCCTAACAGAAAGGTTTCAAACTAAGGGTAGGGGTAGAAGAACTGAATCAGAAGATAGAAGTAATCAACGTAAATCTAAAAAGATGAAACATACTAAAATTTAAAGTATTTCATCTTCAGAGGTGTTTGGTGAACAACGAAATTACCATTCAACTAATAATAGTAGTGATGATAACCAATACACTAAAAAGAGGAAATACAAACCTTATGAAGAAATTTCTGGGGAATTCAAAAAGATAAAACCACCAACATTCAATGGAGAGACTGAGAAAAGGGAGGAAGCTGAATCCTGATTATTTGAGATGAAGAAGTACTTCCAAATATATAACTATTGTAACCAGTTAAAGGCTAGAATGGCTATCTATAACCTCTCAGGAAAGCCTAACATTTGGTGGAAAGACTTGAAAAGAGTTAAGGGAATAAAAGAGAAAAATGTAAACTAGAGAAAATTTAAGAGGTATTTTAAAAAGAAATTTATGTCTGAGCAATATTATGAGGAGAGAGCAAAAGAATTTTATGAGCTAAATTTAGGATCAATGACAATGAAAGATCTGAATAGCAAGTTCTTAAGTCTACTTAGGTATGTGCCATACCTTGTAGATGAGAAACCAAAGGTACAACAATTACTCAGCTGTCTACCTTATCATATTAAGGACAGGATTGAATATGACAATCCAAAAACTTTAGGAAAAGCTATGAGGAAAGGTAACTTCTATTTTGAACAGAATCGGAAGAAAGAAAGATTGGCCAACTGGAAAGCTAAGAAAAATAATGACCAGTATGAACAAAAGAAGAAGGATTTTGTGCCCAATAGAAATTCTAACAACAATAAGGCCAGAAATCATCCTAACAATAAGAAATTCCATGGGAATAAGAATAATTCACCCAACAATCAGAATAATTTTAAGGGTAAGGAATTTGCTAATAATCATGGAAATTTTACCAAGAACTTTGAGTGCAAAGAACCTATAAAATGCTGGGAGTGTAATGGCCCACACTATGCTTTCATCTGTCCAAATTGGAAGAAGAATGTTAGCAATATTCATACCATACAGGAGGAGATGACCATTGTAGAATTAGCGAGGACCATGCCCAGAATCAATGTAGCCTTGGAGAATCGACAAGTAGAATATCATATTTCCATGGTGGAAGTAGAAGGTATGATAAATTAGACCACTGTAACTATTTTGATTCATCCAGGAGCTAGTCTTAGTTATATTGCACCTAAAATGGTAGAAAAATGTAAGTTATCTGTTGAAAAATTTGAGAATTCTTGGTTGGTACAGTTAGCCACTGGTGCTAAAAGAAAGGTAACCTGTTTTGTAAAAGAATGTGCAGTACTTATGGATCATTTCGAAACTATTGTCAAGATTAATGTATTAGCTCTTGGTTCTTATGATTTACTGATTGGTATGGATTGGTTAGAAAAACATAGAGTAATTCTAAATTGTTATGACCAAACCTTCACATATTTAAACAGTGATGGAAAAACAGTAAGTATAAATGGAATCCCTAGAAAAAACTCTATAAGGCAGATTTCTGCCCTATAGCTTAAGAGAGTTGTTAGGAAGGAATGTAAAGCTTATGTAGTAACAATAACTAATGAGGAGAGTCTAATGAAGACAAATAAATTAAAATTGGGAGACATACCAATCTCAAGAGAATATGTTGATGTATTCCGTGAAGAAATTTCAGGACTACCTCCGAAAACGGAATTGGATTTCACCATTGAGCTAGTACCTAGTGCAGTACCTAGCTCAAAGGCCCCTTATCGAATGAACATACTAGAACTTAATGAATTGAAGTCTCAATTAAAAGAACTAATTGATAAAAAGTATATTTGACCAAGTGTGTCTCCCTGGGGTGCACCTGCCATCTTCGTTAAGAAAAAGGATGGAACCATGCAACTTTGCATAGATTACCATCAGTTAAATAAGATAACCATTAAAAATCGATATCCTTTGCCCCCCATGATGACATATTTGATCAACTACGTGGAGCCACGGTGTTTTCAAGGATAGATTTAAGGTATGGATATCATCAAGTCATGATTAAAGATGAAGATATGTTTAAGACAACTTTTAGAACTAGATATGGTCATTATGAATTTGTTGTCATGCCATTCGAGATTACTAATGCCTCAGCTGTTTTCATGTGTTTAATGAACAATGTTATGCATAAGTATTTAGATAAGTTTGTGGTCGTGTTTATCGACGACATTCTAATCTATTCAAAAACTGAAGAAGAACACAAAGAACATCTAAAAATAATTTTACAAGAGTTGCGAGATCATCAACTCTTTGCAAAATTTAGTAAATGTGATTTCTTCAAGGATAAGATTCAGTACATAGGTCATGTGGTGACCAAGGAAGGGATTTTAGTAGATCCTAAAAATATAAAGGCAATCGAAGATTGGTCAGTTCCTAGAGATGTGACGAATGTCCGATCTTTTATGGGCATTACCAGGTACTACCAGAGGTTCATTGAAGGCTTTTTGAGGATTACGAATATGATAACTTCCTTCCAGAAGAAGGGAAAGAAGTTTGACTGGAATCAGAAATGTGAGGAAAGCTTTTAAGGTTAAAAACTTTATTAACCAATGCACCTATTTTAAGAATAGCTGATCCTAATAAAGAATTTGTTGTGTGCACTAACTCCTGCAATGATGGCTTAGGCGGTGTTCTGACTCAATAAGGGCATGTTATTTCCTACGAGTCTACAAAGTTAAAAATTCATGAAAATAATTATGCAACTTATGATATGGAATTAGCAATTGTTATACAGGCTTTAAAGATGTGGCAACATCACCTAATTGGCAGAAAAATTATTTTAATGACTGATAATAAAGGATTGAAGTATTTGTTAGATCATCCTAATTTAAATCCCAGACAAGCCAAGTGGCTAGCTTTCTTAAGTGAGTATGATTTTGAAATTCAGCAGATAAAAGGCAAAGAAAATAAAGTTGTTGATGCATTAAGTAGGAAGGCAAGGCTGAATTTTGCAGTAGCTATCAGCACTTATGCTACATATTTGGATGAACAGCTTAAAGAAGGAATAGAACAAGATGAAATTTACCAAATTTTACAAGCTAAAACTAAAGAAAATCCAATAGAAAGCTTAAGTAAAAGTTACTGTTTAAATGAAAAAGAATTTTTACTGCATAAAGACAGAATGTATGTACCTAACGTACCTAAATTTAAGCTATTAATTCTGGATGAAATTCATAAAACTCCATACTCAAGTCATCTAGGCTATCAAAAGACTATAACTATGTTAAGAAAAGAATATTTTTTGCCAAATATGAATACTAAAGTAGCAGATTATATTGCTAAGTGTTTTGAATTTGAGCAGGTAAAAATTGAACATCAACAACCAGCTTGATTACTTCAGCCATTACCCATTCCTAGTTGGAAATGGGAAATAATTAGTCCAGATTTTATTACTGGACTTCCTAGAAATAAGAATCAAAATGATTCTATCATGTTAGTAGTTGATAAGTTAAGCAAAGAAGCTCACTTTATACCTGTTAAAACTACTTATAAAGATGCAAACATAGCTGATATCTTTCTAAAATAGATTTTTCGACTGCATGGAGTACCAAAAGTCGTAATCTCAGATAGAGATCCTAAATTTACAGGAAATTTTTGGAAGTCTTTGTTTAAAGGGTTAAACACTACATTAAATTTTAGTACTTCATTCCATCCTCAAACAGATGGAAAAACTGAAAGGGCAAACCAAATACTGGAAGATCTATTAAGAATGTATGTCAAAGACCAGCCAGGTAAATGGGAGGATTATTTGCATCTGGTAGAATTTGCTTATAATAATAATTATCAGATGTCAGCCAGATTTAATCCTTTTGAAATTTTATATGGATGAAAATGTAATACTCCTATCTCTTGGAATAATCTGATGGATAGATTGGTATTAGGTCTTGAACTATTAAAGGAAATGGAAGAAATTGTCAAACAGTTGCAAGGTAATCTGAAAGTTGCACAGGATCGACAGAAAAGTCAAGCAGACTTAAAAAGAACTCTAAAGGAGTTTCAAGTAGGTGAACATGTGTTCATCAAGGTAAGGCCCAAAAAATACCTCTCTGAGATTGGGGAGTTGTGCAAAATTGGCACCTTGTTACTGTGGTCCATTTGAAATTTTGTCCACGATTGAACAAGTAGCTTATCAATTAGCATTACCACCAAATTTAAGAGTACATAATGTTTTTCACATTTTTGTATTAAAGAAATATGTTCATGATGCTACTCATGTTGTTAACTGGAATGATGTATAGGTGGAACCAAAAGGAGATTTTTTGGTGGAACCAAACTCTATCCTCGAGCGAAGGGAGATCAAACTTTAGAACTGCACCATTGGATAGGTGAAGGTGTAATGGAAGCACCTTAGTCTAGAGGAAGTCACCTGTGAATTGGAAAGTAATATGCAAGATGCATATCCAATTCTATTCTAGGGGAATTATGAGGATGAATAATAAATAACATCGAGGATGATGTTATGTTATAGGGGGGTGCGTATGTCACATGCCCCAATTTTTCAAAAATAATATTATCTTATTTGATTTTATTTCAAAGACATTATGTTAAATTTTATGCTAAGTTGTAAATAACGACTCAGCAGAGTCAAGGATATTGAATTTAATTCTGAATATTTTAATTATAAATAAAATAAAGTGGAGACAACATCTTAGGAGAGCTATTAAAAGAGTGTTTACTAGTCAAGTTGGTGGAGGAGACTGGGTGGAGAGAAAATAGACAAGTGACAGCAAACACTTCCAACTGTTGGAGGTGGCAACCTCCCTACATTTGTGGTCATGATCCCCCAAGAAAGTGGGATCAGAGCAGGTGGCTCAATTAATGACAACTGACCCAAAAGAACTAGGCAATCTTTATAAAAATTTCCATTTAAGAGAGTTGAGGCTGCTTATTCTATAGAGGTGGTCATTCAGGTGAATGAACTTTAGAGAATTCAATGGCAAGGGTATTTGTGGAAAGAGTTTGAGGGGTTAAACTGCTGAGTGATCTAGTGCAGCTTTTCAGCTAAAGGATCTTACTACTGAAGTGCAGAGTGATTTCTAAGTCATTGGACTATTCTATTGTTGCTTGATCCACTAGTTCTCAGCCAAGGATCCCAGGAACAGGCTCGGGGGTCCTAAGGAGACGTTTTTTGAGTGCTCTCCAAGAGTTGGTAGGGAGGAACGACCTCTTAATGTTGTTCTTGTCTAGCTTAATCAAGTTCTAAAATCTTTTATTTTACTTTGTTAAATGGTTAAATGTGAATCTAACTGATTTATGAATGTTAAAATGTTTAGTTGTGAACTTTTAGAGTTAGTATTCTTTTAGTTTATTGAATGAAGGAAGTTGAAATAGATGAAAAACAATCCTAACCTGCATTTTTTAACATTTGGAAGGACCAGACCATACTCTAGCATAGGCAGTGTATTTAAAATAGATGAAGGATATCATAGGAGACTGAATTGAATAAATGTATTATACATTTCATAATATCAGAATAATTTATTTTTGTTTGTAGGTTATTATCATAAAAGAACAATAACTTGTCTATTTTTTTACTGTTTAACCAGCTTGTTGAGGTAAGTAGTCTAGAAACGAAATAGCCATAACTCATTACAAGTAGCAGGTTTATCATAGTAATAAGTTACTCAAGTAAATAAGATGTTATTTAATACAGTACATTATTTTGTTAATTATGCAGGATGATAAACTATGTCATGTTATATATAGATGGATATAT